>JAADVF010000002.1:0-172442 GCA_023334555.1 Elongisporangium undulatum
CATGATCGATGCAGCACGAGCGGTGGCGTATTTCCACAGCTTCACGCCTGCGTTCCTGCATCGTGATATCAAGCCAGCCAACTTCCTGGTGGACGCAGAGAACAACGTCAAGCTGACGGACTTTGGCGAGTCACGGAGCCTGGCGAGATCCCACAGCACGAATGAAAACAGCATTTCCATGGAGAGTGGCGCAAACATTCGCCAAGTCAATGGAAATGGCTACAGCGTTAATGCCAACAACGCCATGGCGGACCATATGATTCCCAACAAGATGACCGTCAAAGGAACCGTGGACTACATGGCCCCCGAAATCATCAACGGCAAGGCCGGTTTAGCATCGTACGGAGCGGCAGCGGACGTGTACTCGCTGGCCGTAACCATGTGGGACATCTTGAACCCGGGCGTGGAGAAGTTCCCCACGCTCAAGAACAACCACCTGCAAGTATTCGAGTTCGTGATCGAGGGCAATCGGCCACGTATGAACGCTGAAGGCATCCACTCCAGTCTCCAGGAAGTGATTGAGAGCGCCTGGCAGACAGACCCGCGGCTGCGGCCATCCGCTCAGAACATCGTGCACATCCTGGAGAATATCCAGGAGGAGATGTACGCAACGTTCGCGATCGACTTCATCGACAACATCAAAGAGAACATGGTGGCATCCAAGTTGGGCGACGTCACGGTGGCTTCGTTCCCGGGTGATGTCGCAGTGGCGCACATGGAGACCATGCAGTACGTTCAATCGGAATCCGAAGCGATCCGATTGGGCAACGCCATGATGGACGCAGGGATGCTGCACCACTTCAAGCACTCCAACCCGTTCGAGAACAGCAACGCGCACAAGTACTTCTTCGACGAAGACTGCATTCGACTCTGCCAGCCCATTTGCGTCATGAATGATAGCAATCCTCGCTTCGTCGGGAACTTTGGTCTGGGCGCCGACAATGTGATGACAAAATCGAGAAGCTTCCGACGCGTTTCGACCCAACAGTCTGAAACCAGCAGCAATACAGGGTCCGACACCGGATATACGGGATATTCGCGCTCCGATCGCCCGTTCCTCGATGTCAGTGGCGGCGTGTGCTCATGTCGAAAGCTCGGCCAACGCCTGGAGAACCCCAAGGTCGCGCATCGTCGATTCCGCCGCCGCATGAAGGTCGTTGCGGAGGAAAACGTGCTCACAGCAAAGCTGCTTGCTGCTCCAGACACGAGTATTAGCTTGACGCTTGACGGATTTGACGAGTTTGATTCTATCAGCGAGGGTGGGCACCACGTTGTATGAACAGCCAAAGTGAGGTTCCCAGAAACACCATACATATAGTCAGTTTGAATGCATAAGCGGGTATACATACATACGTTGCTTACCAAGTCATTTGCGATTGTCGGCTGCCGAAATGAGATCATACTGCGCTTGTGCTCGTTTGTAGCATTACAAGTGGCGTTGAGTCCATTAGCGATATATGCGTTTCTTGGGAGTGGACACAGGCGTACAGGTCAGCCAACGTGTGACCTTCATCCATGCCAGGCATCAGATAGCATTTGCAATTAATGGGTCATCCCTTCAAGTCTGAGTGTCCTGGATGAGTGGCACTTATTGTAAGCGCTGGTATAATTCAAACCGCGACAGTGAGATTCATCTCCATTCAAGGACATACGCATGGCAAGGTGTTCCTTACCTCAATGAACACAGAAACTTGGCAAGCGATGTGTCTCCAAGCCAGACCGTCGTTCTCCTTGAGCGCAGATTACTTGTGTTCGGTGGTGCAGACAGCCGAGTTATCATACGCACCAGAGAAAGGGAGAGGAGCACCAGGCAAATGTTACTCGTGTTTGCGCGAAGCGCCGCTCTGGTCTCAAGACGAAAAGAGTTTCCTTCCTGTTCTCCGCCTTCGACGCCGTTTAGAACAACGAACTGTGCATCTTCAACCGGTGCTTCTGCTCCATTTTCACGAAAAAGTGCATGCATCCGGAGCAACTGCTCTCCGTGAAAGGACGCATTGGAACCATTGATAACTGTCGGAGACTCCGTATGTGCGACTTGTTCTGTTTTGTTCCCAGTCGCTTGCTCTGGGCTAGAGAGACGACGTGAGCTGGCTTTTCCCCAATACTTTCCACATTTGCTTGGAAGCTCTCGCCCACGCAGCAGTTCTGCCGCACAGGAACCTTCCAGAACAAAGAAAAGCACACGGTTGCCGTTCGGAAACAGGGCCACAACGAGTGTGTGGTAAGCAACTCCAGCCATTCAACGGATCGCTAGAAGTGCAGGCGCGAAGAGGCGACAGGACGGATTTCGAAAGTCCGAATCGTATTTCCTTCCATGCGGAAAGGGAAACGTTTCGCTTCATTTCACAACTGCACCATGGAGTTACCACCTTATGCACCAATGAAAACTGACCAATGGCTGCTTGCTGGTTCAGAGAGGTTGTGCGGTGTAAGTGCACTATATGCGCCTGCCATTTCAGTTACGGGAACTGCTGCGTTGGCTCACTTATTTCCCAATCCTCAACGGTGCTACAAAGTCCAGCTGGTTCCTGCAGTGGACTTGCTAGCCCTTCGAGGATTCTTTTGAAGATGGAGTCGTCTTCCGGCAGTGCGGCGACCCAAGCGCCCCTTCTCAATGCTGCAGAAATGGCTGCACTGATGAAGCACTTGAGCCAAAAGTTCAACATTCTGCGGATCATGGCGCTGGTCAGCTACTGGTTCATGGCGCTGCTTTGCTTCGTGCTCATCATCTACTTGCGCGTGAATCGCAACGTGGCGTTCAAGGGTGATAACAAGGCGGCACGGAAGATCTTGCTCCCGTCATTCGAGCCGTTGCTTTGGATTCTCGGTATTTTGGCCAATGTTTTCTCTGTCGGAACCTTGATGGCCATGCAATACGGGGACTTCAACTCCAAATTGATCTCGGAGTCGTATTACTGCGTCCGGCAATTCGTGTTCTTGATCGTGCTGGTGCTCATGCTGCAAAAGAGCATCACGATGCCGGCCATGAGACGCACCCTGTTCATCACGACTCTGCTGTCGACGTACACGCTGCCGTTGGTCTGGCTTCTGGACAAGTCTACCAACAAGAGTGTGAACTACTGGGGACTCATGATCGGCCGCAATCTGATCCTGCTGTTTTACACGTATATCTTCATCTGGCCGCCCGGACGTGCGAGCAAACGGTCATTTCGAGAGTACTGTGTGTTCGCGTACATTTACTACGTGCTGAGCATCACGACGACAGCATTGCTGAACGAACCAGGGCAAACCGATTCTGGCATCTGCATGGCGTATGTGAACGTTATTTGGGCCACGCTTTGTCCATTCTTCATCTGGCGCGTTCTCCAGGCGGACACGGAGTACTGGAGAGGAATCGGGCAGCGAGCATGCGCTCTCCAGAACTTGTTCCGACAGAAGCACACCATGAATGAACGCATCTCGTCCCAAGGGCTTCATGTGCTCATTGAGATGCATCGCAAGTACATCATCGATTTTGCCCACCTTGAACTAAAGCAACGCATTGGTGTGGGATCAAGTGCCACGGTCTTCAATGGCATCTTGCATTCCACTATCCCCGTGGCCATCAAAGTGTACACCCCAACGGACTTCACTGAGGAGACCGTGGCTGAATTCTCGCATGAAGCCGCCTTGTGCGGAGCCTTAAATCATCCTAACATTGTCAAGTTCTACGGCATGTGCGTCTTCCCGCCCACGATTTGCTTGGTGTCTGAACTATGTCAAGGCAGTCTGGATGATGTCACTTGCGCAAACGCTCGGCGTCAACACCCAGCCAACCGCCAACAAGACTTGATCAATATCGGATATATGATCGACGCAGCACGTGCTGTGGCGTACTTCCACAGTTTCACGCCAGCGTTCTTGCATCGTGATATCAAACCAGGCAACTTCTTGGTGGATGCTACAAACAATGTCAAGCTGACGGATTTCGGTGAATCGCGCAGTTTGGCCAAGATCCGTTCTTGCCACGAATCGATCCTCACAATGAATGCAAATGCCTCCATGCGGAAGGTCGTCGACCACGACGAAACCTGCCACTCCTACTCCTCAGATACGGAAACACCGTCGCCGAATAAATTGACAGTCAAGGGAACCGTGGACTACATGGCACCAGAGATTATCAAGGGCAAGGGCGGCTTTGCATCCTATGGAGAGGCGGCTGATGTGTACGCACTGGCTGTCACGATGTGGGACATTCTCTTCCCAGGAGCAGAGAAGTTCCCGGCTCTGAAAAACAACCATCTCCAAGTCTTCGAGTACATCATGGAAGGCCACCGGCCTCGAATGCACGATCAGAGCATCCACTCGAGCCTTCGCGAGATCATCGAGCGCGCTTGGAATACGGATCCTCGCCAGCGCCCGTCGGCTCAGACCATCGTACAAGTGCTCGAGAATATCCAGGAAGAAATGTACGCCACGTTTGCAGTCGAGTTCATCAATCACGTCAAGTACAGCATGGTACCGGCCAAAGCCGGCGAAGCTAGCGTGTCTTCGTTCTCAGGTGCTGCTGCGATCGCCCATATGGAAGAGATGCAGTACGTGAATACTCAAGCTGAAGCCATTCGACTGGGCAATGCGTTCATGGACTCTGGATTGCTCCATCACTTGAAGCATGTGCGCCAATTCGAGAATAGTGATGCACAACGATACTTCTTCGATGAAGACTGCCTTCGCCTTTGCCAGCCAATATGCGTTGATAGCGACAGCCGGCGATTCAACGGCACCTTTGCTGCGGTTGGTGATACTGCGGGATCCACGCGGAATGACTATCGCCTCATGTCACGTCGAGAATCGGAAACTAGTACCAACACCGAGTCCGGCAACAGATACACCGGAACCTCAAAGATTGACTTCCCGATATTCGAGAGCAATGCTTGTCTGTGCTCATGTCGCCGCCTGGGACAGAGACTGGAGAATCCAAAGGCGTCACGTCGCCGCTTTCATCGCCGTTTCAAAGCCATCGCCGAAGAGAACGTGCTCACGGCCAAGTTGCTCGCGCCAGCCGATTCGCATTTGCAAGTGGTGCTGGACTTTGATGAGTTTGAGATTGCTGGCGATGACGACGACAGTGAACTCGTCTAAGTTGTGCACCTGCTCTATTTTCGTTGATCATCATCGCACAGCCTGTCGTGCTTTCATGTTACCCCCTGCATAAACTTTACCTGCACACAGTTAAAGGGGTCTCTTTGCTCAAAAGATCCCTCAAACATGCTCGATTTTTCCACGTTTGCTCGAGAATTTTCAATCGAGCATTTCTTGTTTGGAAGTTCACAGAGTAGGTGCGGGCAATTGGAACATTGCAGCCACGCAGTTGGACAAAACCATTGCGCTTTGGTTCGGATAGAAGATCAGTGATCAGCGCATGACTGACTCGCAATCGAACCAGTCGTGGCGAATTGATTTCTCATTGCATACTGTGACGGAGATATAAACAGCCTTCTCAGAATATACGTGGGTGCTTGCGATCTAGCGTTTCAAATGGATGAAAGCGACGGATTGGCTTGCTTCAGTTGGACAATCCAGCAACCCGACCTTCGTATATCCGCTTTAATCCATCCAGTGTAACCCAATACCGCACAAAGTTTGCTCGTCACTTTTGAGAGAATGCTTCTGTTCACAAAAAATGCGCGTCACGCCTTCTCGCAGGTGAGAGAGTCACTTAAACCACGTGCTTGTGCTCATTCTGACACTGACTCGCGCTCTAGTGGGTCATATCTCAGCGCTCATTCTTCAATTCTTCGTTTTGCACAACAATCGACCCGGATCGGAGCCAAAGGCATTGCTTTCAAGGGGATTTTCATTCGCCATGACGCCAACTTCTGGCAACGCAGTTCAACAGAGCGCGGGCAACAAGACGTCAACGGAGCTCAACGATGGTTATCACAACTTGCGGATCGTGGGGTTCACGGGATTCACAATCATGATGGTGCTCTGCATTTTGCTGATCCTCTATTTGCGATACAATCGGCACGTGGCTTTCAAAGGAGACGCAGACGCTGCACGCAAGATCCTGCTCCCAGCATTTGAGCCACTGCTTTGGATTCTTTGTGTGGCCAACATCTTCTTCACGGTCGCGAACGGAGCCTTGCTCTCCAAGGGGAACATCAATTCAAAAGTCGTCTCAGAAGCGTACTATGCCGGTCGACAGTTCGAGCTCTTAATCGTGTTGGTGTATTTGCTGCAGAAAAGCGTATCCATTCCAGCTTTGCGCCGCTCGTTTTTCATCACGCTCGTAATGGCCATGTATACGATCCCGCTTGAAGCAGTGCTGACCAAGTTTGCCGACAACACAACCAACTACTACGGCATATTATCTGGTCGTTCATTGCTACTGGCCTTTTATTCATTCGTCTTCATTCAACCGCCTGGGCGTGCCAGTAAACGGTCATTACGAGAGTACTGTGTGTTTGCATGCAGCTACAGCATCATGAATCTCACGTATAATGGGCTGCTGCGTGCCAATTACCTTCGTTCAGGCTTTTACTTGGGTTACCTGACGGCATTTTGGGCGTCCACGTGTCCGTATTTTATATGGAGGGTTTTGCGAGCTGACACTGAGTACTGGCGTGGCATGGGCCAACGAGCTTGCGCTCTCCAGAGCCTGTTCCGACAGAAGCACACCATCAACGAACGCATCTCGTCCCAGGGCCTTCACGTGCTCATTGAGATGCATCGCAAGTACATCATTGACTTTGCTCATCTAGAGATCAAGCAACGCATTGGTGTGGGAGCAAGTGCCACGGTCTTCAATGGCATCTTGCATTCCAATATTCCAGTGGCCATCAAAGTGTACACCCCAACGGACTTCACTGAGGAGACCGTGGCAGCGTTTTCCCATGAAGCCGCCTTGTGCGGAGCCTTAAATCATCCTAACATTGTCAAGTTCTACGGCATGTGCGTCTTCCCGCCCACGATCTGTCTGGTCTCGGAGTTGTGCCAAGGCAGTCTGGACGATGTCACTTGCGCAAATGCTAGACGTCAATACCCAGCTAACCGCCAGCAAGACTTGATCAACATCGGATATATGATTGATGCGGCACGCGCAGTTGCGTACTTCCACAGTTTTACGCCTGCATTCTTGCATCGCGATATCAAGCCAGCCAATTTTCTTGTGGATGCAGTGAACAACGTGAAGCTCACGGACTTTGGTGAATCTCGAAGCCTTGCAAAAGCCCAGAGCACAAACATGAGCAGCATTTCTCTGGAGAGCGGAGCAACCATTCGTCAAGTGAACAAATTGAATACCGACGCAGATATTTCGATACCAGCTTGTGAACACATCGGTCCCAGCAAGATGACTGTGAAGGGGACCGTAGACTATATGGCGCCCGAAATCATCAACGGGAAGGCTGGGCTCGCTTCTTACGGTGAAGCCGCGGACGTTTATTCCCTGGCTGTGACGTTGTGGGACATCTTGAACCCTGGAGTGGAGAAGTTTCCGACCATGAAAAGCAACCACTTGCATATCCTTGAGTTTGTTGTCGAAGGTAATCGTCCCGAGATGAGTGCAACGGAAATGCACCCGACATTGCGCAATGTGATCGAGAGTGCCTGGCAGGCCGATCCAAGTCTGCGCCCGACAGCACAGAGTATTGTGCGCATTCTCGAAAGCATCCAGCAGGAAATGTACGGAGCGTTTGTGACCGACTTCATGGACACCATGGGGAATGAAATTATGGCGTCCAACATTGACATTTCGACCATATCTTCGTTTCCTGGAGGCCTTGCAGTCAGTCACATGGAGCGAATGCAATACGTCAGTTCTCAAGCCGAAGCCATCCGGATCGGAAACGCTTTCATGGATGCAGGATTGCTGCATCACGTAAAGCATTCGCTGCCATTTGAGAACAGCGATTCTCGATATTTCTTCGATGAGGAGTGCGTTCGACTATGCCAGCCAATTTGGATGGGAGGCGATACTCCTCAAAGCCACAGGAATGTTCGGTCGTTTGGGTTCGACCGTTTGCACAGCTTTCGGCGTGCATCCATTCAAAGTTCACAATGTCCGTCAAGCGAGCACTCAGATATTGGAATCACTGCAAGCTCTCGCTCCGACCAGCCACTGCTTGAAGGCAACAATGACATGTGCGCTTGCCGCAAGCTTGGTCAACGACTTGGGGTCCCAAAAGCTACCCGTCGTCGATTCCGCCGTCGCTTCAAAGCGTTCTCGGAAGAGAACGTACTGACAGCCAGACTCCTTGCACCAGTTGACGTGAATGTCGATGCGACGATCGAGTTTGGGGATTTCGATTGTGTTGCAGAAGTCGAAGAGCCGGCAATGCTCGTATAGTACATCGTGAATACTCTCGTAATTCTTGTCAGACGAAAATCAATCGGACCGTATTTGTTTGTGCCGGGACATGTGCTCGTTATTTCCATTTTCACTTTGTTCCCACATAATTAAATTCGAGATCAAGTGAAACACCATTGCTCACAGGAATTATCTAGCTGAGATTTACCTAGCTGAGATTTTCCCTGGCTTCATCATAGTTGATGCCCATTGTGATATCCACTCCATTCATCAGTGAGTCGAGTTCTGCAACAAACTGGAAGTAGATATCGCAACGGAGTAAAAGCAATCGAATGCATTTGGTAGGAATATTCACAGCGTCATTTTTTGTTGCTTTTTTGAGATGCTTTGCTTGGTGCCGATTTATTGGTGTTCTTGGTTGCTGCTTTCTTCGCATTAGCATCACCACTGGTACCAGTAGCCTTGGCTTTCGCTCGCTTTTTCACGCTGGGCTCTTTGCTCGTCGCTTTTGTTGTATCCTGTACGGATTTATCTTGCGCATTGACGACTGGGACGCGTCGTTCATTTTCCCAATCAATGAGTACCTGGCGAATCTGTCATATCAAACGACATGCATACTGTGAGCTACTTCTCATACCTCAGCCGAAAGAATTGAGAATGTGCAGTTCGTTACCTCTGCTCTCGATTTGACAATATTTAGCGCAGCATCAATGTCGTCTTTTGCGAAGTCGAACGCATTTTTATTGTACTGGTTTTTGAGTTTGGGATCTGCTCCGTGATCTAGGAGTATGCGCAGGCATTTTTTTGATTCATGAAATACCGCAACTGCCACTGGAGTCCAGCCACGACTGTCGCGAGAATTCACATTTGCCTTCAATATCTTTGCGAGCAATCCAAATCTTGTGGCTTGTTCTTGTTGGGCAGACGACGAACCGGAAACGGCAGCATTGTGCGCTGTCTTCTCCATCTCCATGGATTTGGTCAGCAAAAACGTGACGATGTCGCTATGTCCGTGTTGTACAGCGATAGAGAGAAGAGTGGCCCCTTTCTCATCTCTAATATCTGCACAAGCGCGTGGCTTTTGTCCTGTTTCGATCGCTTCATCCACTAGTTGGTTGAACCTTATTTCTAATTCCTCAAGGTCGCCTTTCGTCGCGAGATCTCGTAATTCCTCGTGGATTTTCATCAGCGCGAACCGCTCCCGCTCAACGTGAGTTGTGATTCGCTCTTGCCATTTCGCATCGATCACTCGCTGTCTCTCTTCCAGCAAGGAATCCGTTTTCGACAGATCCCAGTTTGAGAGAAAATCTCGGACCTCTTGAGACTTTGCAACATCATATGCTGAATCGCTTTGCTTGGTAACTAAGCGTGGATCTGCACCGCATAACAACAACAACTCGATTGTCGGTAAATGACCATTGTATGCTGCACGATAGAGAGGAGATCGCTTCTCGTCGTTGCATTTATTCGGATCTGCACCCCGATCTAGTAGGAACTTGACTGTCTCAATATTCCCCTGGCACGCCGCCTCCGACAGAGCAGTGTGTCCATGCCCGTCCTCACTTTCAAGGTCATAATTCTTGTCCAAGCACTTGATAACGACGTCCAGATCTCCATCAAACGCAGCTTCCACAAGCTCAGTGCTGTTGCGCTTGATCTCTTTTGATACTCCCAAAATGGTGGCAACCTGGTCTGTCTCGCTTTCTTGCTGGCTCGATTCATTTGCGACCGGGAAATCGACATTCAGCACACACATCGCAAGCGCAGTCTTGGGTGGTGGACTACTCCTACAAACGACGACAAGTTTAAATTGGTCGTTAATCATGAAATCACTTGCACTTGCATCGTTCTCTTCTGGTCGAAGTAGTTTGCCGTACACTTCAGGCGTGAACAGAGCCTGACGAGAGAGCACTTCTCGAGGAAACGAATCAGGCGCAAAGAACTGTTCCAACTCCACCATCGTTAACGTGTCAAAGTTGATGATCATCAGAGTGCCAAGCTTCAATGCAGCGACAAGACGCTGACGAAGCGAGTTTGGCGTCATGTCGCTGGGTTTGCCCACCATGAGAACACAGCCACGCTGATACTTGAGGAATCTCGTTGCCTGTCCTGATGGGTCAACGACTAGAGGAAACCGCTCGAGCACATACACGGCTTTGTCCATGGCATCGGGCAAATCCTTCAAGGTCACATGAAAATCTCTGCGGAGAGCCTGTCGTCCAGCTTGGATAAGTGCGTGCGTCGACTTTCGATTTTCCGCTGGAACATTCAACTTGTCAAGCAGCTCATCTTGGTCCATCAGCAACAGCAGTTGACTCGCTGAAATACCTGCTCCAAATGCAAAGAAGCACACTGTTAGAAATTTGTTGATCAGGATTTACGTTAACGCAGCTTCTGGCTTACCACTTTCTTGAAGCCTGGTGCACAAATCGGTTGCCACTGCGTTTGCCCCTTGTGCCTCGATCCACGAGCAAATGTCTTCAACTGTCAGCTCTTGGGCGTCCAAATCGAAGCCCACAACTGATGCATTGACCGCAGTGCTAGCTCCACTGCCCATTACTTTGAGTGCTTGTGAGGATTGCTTGGCCACACAGCCGGTGAATGCTTCACAACAAATCAGCCAACTTCAAACGGTCCCCCAAAGCAAGAATAGCGCACATCAAAGAGTCATTATTTATAGATTGAATGACGCGGCGCTTCAACGGACCATTTGGCTGGCTGGCCGAGCTGCAACTGGTGCAGAAGACGACTGCCTCGCCAAAGTGTTCAGTGTCTTCTTCTTGTGTTGAATGAGGCTCTGAATGACGTTCAGAACGTTCTGTTGCTTGGATTCCAGAGCAGCTGTTGGATGGGACATTGGTGCAGGTAAAGCAGTTTGACAGGAAATGCTTGGTCGCCTCGAACTGGACTCAGAAGCTGGTTGATTGCGAACTGGCCCTCTGTGACGCGTTGCTCCACCTGAGGACCAACTTCACAATTAATATTACAGTGAATACCTTTGAAAGAATGGGCCAAACTTACCTCGAAGTGTGCTCTTGGACGGAGATAAACACGCTTCTGCTCTGGGTTCGAGCTTTGTGTCAGACTTCCCTGGAGCCGCTGGTCTTTTCGATGACTCAGCAGTATTGTTTTGCTTTGACAAATTAGAAGGGGCCGGTTTCTGTGGCTGCGTCGCTGTGATGCCGTTCGCGCGCGCGAGGCGCTCATACAAGCTTACGTACGGTGTACAAAACTCGGGTGATTGGTTTTGGGAAGCTTTCATCAGTTCCACCGGCACCGGTGGTGGAATGGTTGCGTTGGCTTGTTGTTGTTGCCGTATGCGGGTGCGCTCTTGAATTGGCATTGGCACCTGCGGCTGGAAAAACACTTCGTTCACTGTTTCATATTTAGACGAGCTTTCAGCTACAGCTGGTGGTCGGGATATCGTGGCTGAACGAGGACGGATCTGCTGTCGAGTAGTAAATTGCTTCTTGTCATCGTACAACCGAGCTGTGTAATGTATGGTGGAGTGTGAGCTGACGATTTACAGAGACAGCAGAGCGGTGAAGAGACGATATGCAGGAGCTTACAGTAGGAAAGTGTTCTTGCAGCAGCCCCATCGTTGCCTTTATACTTGGCGGCTGAACGGATTTTCTTGTTGTCGACCATCAAGACACTCGGGATCATGTCGAGAATGACCACTCGATAGTCAACTTTGGCGCTGATGGGATTGCCGCGCAATGTGAGATGCGTGAGGTTCTGGTTTAATGATAGCGGGCGTAGGGCTTCTGAACTGGAATAGAGCAACAGACAAAGAGCAGCGCGATCAATTCTCTGGCTATTAGCCCACGCAACCAACAACTCGAAGAGCGTACATTTCAATCAGGTTTTCAGAGATGTCCAAATGCTCCAGCAGCACGAGCGTTTCGAGTCCTTTGGTATTCACCAGTCTGCACCAATTACAGTCAACAGACATATCTGACGAGCAAGCTAGCTAATCCCAGGGGTTCATACCTATTGCCGCTCAGATTCACGCGCACCAGCCGCGGGCAGAACTCCAGGATGCTGATTTCAGCCAGGCGGTTAAAGCCCAGATTGACTTCCTGCAGCTGCTGGAGCCGCTCGATGCCGTGGATGTCCGAGATGAAGTTAAAGGAGACGTCGAGCGTGGAGATCTCGACTGGAATCGTCGTGGGCAGGCGATCAATTTCGTTATTGGACAGGTCGATTGAGTCCGCAGTCTCGAATACTCGAAGCGTGCGTTCCACTTGCGCCGCTGTCAGCGCTCGGCCCTACAGTTAAGCACACGATCGCGTGAGAAAGGGGAGACTCCGCATTAGGAGAGGCAAGCATATACCGAGAGGTCACAGAACTGCGATTCCGCTCCGTCCAGTCCGATGTGGCCAGTCCGCATGGCCAAGACAGCAGCCGCGTGCGCATGCACCAGGAAAGCCAAGTCTGTGGCCATGAGTGGTGCTTGACTTCCGCAGTCCGAGTTATTCCTGCGACTGCGGCGCTAAAAATAAACCATTGCTGCCGTTGTTCTGGTAATGCGCCATGCATAGGTGGGCTTGATCACATACGCTTGGTCATTGCTCCGTTGGTTGTCCACTACCATTGCTCCATGCAGGTGTCGGAGCGCTTGTGCTCGAGAGTTGCTGTTCGCTTCACTGTGGCTGCCTATTTAGAGTGACGCACATAACTCTAGACGCGCTCTCCTGGGTTCTGGTTAAGTTCGCACCGTGTTTTGGAACACACTTTGCGGGATTGGGTTACGCCGGTTATCTCACCGTAACCCCGCGGGCTAATTTTGCTTGGTTCGCAGAACAAAACCAGCCTGACCTGAGCGCATGGAGCGCGCATCCTTGGGACGGGAGGGCGGCGCGCGCCGCTCACGCAAGCGACGCCACCGCGGCCGCAGCAGTGCAGATGCAACAGACGCGCAGGCCATTTCTTCTGCTGCTGTGGACGAAGGCGCAGGATCGCGCGCCAGTCCTGTGGTATTGCAGGGCAGCAACAGCAGCAGCAGTGACAATGAGAACAGCAGCAGCGATAGTGACAGCAACGGCAGTGCTCAAGAAGACGAATCACGCGATGCGCCAAAGTCAGCTGTACAGTGGGGCTGCCCTGCGTGCACCTTCCTCAATGGAGCGTCGCGCGCATTCTGCGAGATGTGTGAGACGCCGAATCCGGAACCGGCAGTGAGTGCATCGCGTGCGCCGGCGGTTGGAGGCGCTGCCAGTGAAGGACCGTGGAGCTGCGTTGCATGCACGATGAAGAATCCGCAAGCGTTGCGCTCATGTGCAGTTTGCGGCACAAGCAACCCGCACTCCAGTGCGCTGTCGCTTATCCAGCGCCTGCAGGGCCACAACGGTCTGTCGTCCGATGATGACGACGATGATCTCAGTGATGACGATGAAGACGACGACATGGAGGGCGAGAACTCGACGGAGGAAGACGCGTCACGCGCCAGCTCTAGCAAGAAGAAGAAAGCGCTGAAGAAGGCGAAGAAGGAGCAGGAGCGAGCGAAGAAGAAGCAGAAGAAGAAGAAAGCCAAGCAGGAAGAGAAGAACGAGTACGGCGTCTCGAGCAAAACGCTCAAGCGGTTGTCACAGACCCCGACCAGCCAGAATCTGGTGGATACGCTGCAGACATTGACGCACACGCTGGCCATGATGGATGCCTCGACGGGCTCGGGATGGGGAAGCATGCGTGGCGCGTCGCTTTTCATTCGCAGTTTCGATGGCGCGTCGCCCAAAAAGACCAAAGACTCGACCCTGCTTGTGGTCCTGAACGACATTTTCTGCGAGCAAGAGCGCCAGTATCCGCTGCATGTGCGGCTGCTGGCCGTACAATCTATCAACTACCTGGTCAAGCTGGACCGCCATTTGTATTCGCGACCAGTCATGCTTAAGATCGTTTCGCTGTACCTGGACCATCTATTGCAGTGGCACAAACGATGTGCAGCAGACACGAATTGGAAGTGCGCTGTCAAGGATGAGCAGATGATTGTGGAAGAATGCCTGACTGGCTTAGCCCATGTGTGCGAGTCCGACGGGTTTGCGGTGCGAGAACTGATTGCTCAGCGACGCTTTGATGGTTATTTGGACTTTTTGAGCTTCTTTATCTCGCATGAAGGTGGGTTTCATCCCAGTATCACCACCACAGCTGTCGAATTGCTGCAGAAGTGCTGCATGAAAATGCGGTGGAACACTAGCAGCACCGTTGTCCAAGGCGAAGAGAGTCTCGAATTATTTCAAGCAAGCTCGACGGATTCGCCCATTCCCAACAAGATGGACGGCATTATGACTGTATCGCTGGCCAAGAAGCTCGTCAATTTGTTGCGAACGATGCTGACGCACAAGCATATTCCGTTGCACGTCAAGGCTGCCAAGTGTTTGCTCTTACTCTTCCATCGTATCCCTGCGAAAAGAGCAGATGTGATCACGGAGCTGGTCTCAGCGGATGTCCTCCGTGAGTTTATCGCCCTTGTAGCCAATGGCGACGGCGAGGAGTCTGAAGAATCTCGACTGTCTATGCTGACGTTGTTGATTCAGCTGTTCGACAACCGACCGCGACTCGTTGCTCTCTTGGTGGAAACTCGTCTCTACGATGACTTCTTTGGTGGAATTCGACCAATTCTGCAGACTTCAACGAGCTCGTTAGGGACCCACGCACTCAAATTGACCGCCTTACTAAACCGTGTTGTTTGCCGGAAGCATGTGCGCTCGGCTCAGGACAGCAGCATGAAGCCTTCTGCAGATGAAGGCCGTTCGGTTGATGCAAATAAAACGCAACACCACACACGATTTCGCTCCGACTCGGCCTCTGATCCGGATGTCCTATCGACGCTTCTGATCGACTTTGTCCGTGCAAACTCAATTCCTGCTGTGAGTGCAATCCTTAAAGATGGGGCTGATTTGAATGCATCGCACACTCTCGAGGCTCAAGACAAAAGTATTGAAACTCCTCTGCAAGTAGCGGCAAAGGACGCATCGCTTGCAATGGTGCGATTCCTTGCGAAACGTGGCGCAGATGTGCACCACGTTGGTCCAATGGGCACTGCTCTTCATGTCGCTGCACTGCACGGACGCTGTGAGATCGTCTCTTTCCTCTTGCAGTGTGGCGCCAGTGTTACTGTAAAGAATAGAGACGGAAAGAACGTCATGGAGTGCCTGGAATTAGCAGAAGATGCTTGCGAATTTAAGCAATACCCGTCACCAGTGAAGAGATTGTTGGAACTTCACCGTAAATCCACTCGTCACAATGAGGAAAGTGATATGTCCGACGGCGAGGATTACCCAAGCGTGAAGGCTCGTACGTATTTATTTGCTGAAGACCACGAAGACGACTTTGATGAAGATGAAGATGATGAGTTGGACGACGAAGACGAAGAGGATTCCTACTACATGGATTATGATGAAGATGAAGATGATTTTGATGATGAAGAGGATGACGACCACTTGGCGATACGCCACGATGATGTGCAAACAAAGACTGAAAGTGAGGACATTATCAAGGACGACAAGACAGCCGTCAATGAGAACGATGCAACCGCACGAAAAAGTAAAAGCAAGAAACGCCATTGGAGAATGATGTCGTCTCACTCAGGGTCTGGTCAGACAGATCTTCCGGCAGGTGCCACACATGAGCAAGATTCTGAAGCTCCCATTGCAACGCCAGTCGTTGAAACTAGCTCATCGGAACAGTATGTCTTCACGGCGTCTTCTGATGAGATTATCGACTTCAGTCTGGCCGTGTCGCGTTGTCTACTTGGTGTACTCAGAGATATGGATATTCAGAATGTTGAACGCACTGTCATTTCTACGTTGGCGTCGGTTCTGGAGATGGCTCCGTCTTCCTTGATTCATGATTTGCATGACAACGATGTGGTTTTGATTCTGGACACTGTGCACTTCCTCCTGCAAAACCAACACTCTATTTTAGACCAAGACGCTAATCCGGTGAACCTTGCAGCGTCAGCTGGTGCAGACAACCTCAATCAGCACAAGCTAAATGTGTCACCATTTATTTTGTCTGTCCGCATTTTACAAGCAATCATTCGAAAATCCCCACCAGACTCCTCTATCTATTATCAAATTGAACGGCGTGGCATTTGCGAACAAATCGAGCAACTGAACGATTCATCTGCGGCCTGGGCGCAATCCACTGTTGACCCGCTTGATGATGTAACTCCCGAAGGCCCTCGCAACACAATTTTTGGCATTGGTATTTTCCTCATTGAAGCTCTTCGAGCAAATATGCTCGAAAGTGGCACCTTGCACTTGCATAAGCTCAAGAATTTGGCTAGGCGAATGATTGAACTCACTGAAAAATCTTCATCGTGTGAGCGTGAACTCGCACTGGTTGATCTTGTGGAGCTTCTTGAACAACCGAACTCGATTACTGCTTACGAATTCAAGCAATCCGATCTTCTTCCGGCTCTGCTTCAGTACGTTTCTCCAGACGGTGTGCTGAATGAAGAGCGAATGAGAGGATTGATTCAAGCGTTCGATCGATGCCCTGCAGCTCTGAAACATTTGGTCTCCCGGCTTCAGAGCATTATCACGCAAGAGGAGAAATTTCCAGTTGTGTCGTTCAACTCCACGAAGGGAAAAGAGTTGTATCCGCTGACTCGACAGCTGAAGATTTCGATTTCTCGATTCAATCGGGAACACAGTGCAATAACTGAGCCAGCGCATGGTGGTAAACGTGCTGAAGCTAAGCGTTTCAGCAAGACGATCCAGTCTTCGCCACTAACTCATTTTCAATCGTTTGAAAGAACCATTGTTCGATGTCTTCCAGTGGAGGATAGCAAGCTGTCGTTGCTATACTTGAATATCGTTGGTCGTTGCATCCAGAAAGCGGTTGACGGTAAATGGAAAAAGTTTTGGGTGTGTGGCTACGATTCAACACGATCCTTTCATTTGCTCAAGCCAGTTGGCGGCCAAAAGCATGACATGGTCGAAATGGTACTTCATGACTCGCAATATCGGTTGCTCGAGCCTGTAGAGGTCCATCAAGACTTGAAAATAAACCTGGAGCTTTTCGGCACGCCCTTGAACAATAGCGTCTCGAACTCATCGAGTCGAAAGAGAAAGAGCAACAAGAAGAAGCGAAAGCTTTCTCACGAAAAATCGAGTGACAGCACCAGTCATTTGTGTCCAGTTGAAGTTCAAAACGATGGCTCATTTGATTCTGGATTGGCAAAGGCTTGGTATGCAGGTGTAATTGTTGATCAAGAGAGTGATGACAAGAAGCAAAGGAAGTTTGAGTCGCTTGTGAAGCCCCATGGCATTTACACTGTCCGATTGCTTCATTCAAAAAAGGCGATTAAAAACATTCCTGCCGATCGCCTTCGAAAACGATCGAATAGCCCGCAGTTAGGCAGCGTCGTGGAGGTCGATGGTGCGATGGGCCAGGTGACAAAAGTATACAGCAAACCTGAAGCAATTGGCATTGCTGGTGGTCTGTTTGATGTCAAGATTAACGACAGCGTCGAAAAGGTTCGTATCAAGCTTAACCGGATTCAGTTCCCTCCGCCAATTAGCACAAAGGACACGAATTCTGATCAAATTGAAGCAATGAGCATCCGTCGAATGTTTCCTGCGCGTGAAAGCTCAGTGTCTGTTGGCGGCGTCGGCGACCCAGTTTGGGTTTTCCCAGTCTCTAACTCTATTTCCGATTTGTGCGTCGCTGGAACAATCAAAAGCTTTCCGTCTGGTTTGGAATCAATTCGTGAATCAACTACCGTCAACGTTGAAGTCTCGTTTGGCATTGGCCAGCCTTCCCTTACAGTCAAGGTCGAGCAAACACGAGTGCTCAATTTCGGGTGCTTGGGCAGTGGAAGTGGATCATCAAGACTTTTGGCTGCGCTCAAGGCAGCTACTGGCCACGACAAATTTGGAAGTAGCGGTATGGCTCTTCAGCAAGCTCTGCAAGGTGTAGCGGGGTCCATGCGTTCAGAACTTGGGCTTAGCATCGGTAGTTCAGGAATGGATCACTTACGTCAATTGATTTCTCGTGTCTCCCGAGATAATACCGAGGAGCCCAATGAGTTGCTGGCCAGAAATGCTTCGACGAGTGAAATCGCTCCATCTGGATCACCCGAAGCAACTGCGTCACCGGATAGTGAGCGCTTAGCAGCCGTGGATGCCGATGCGGACATTGCAACAGTGGAAGAGGGAGCGCCATCGTCAAACTCGGAAGCAAAAGCTCGAAAGAAGGGCCCACAAGTGAAAGAGGAGGAGCCAGCTCGCAACGATCAGGTTTGGCAGCATTTGTCGACAGAAGAAACAACTTCTTACTGGGTTTGCGATTCTGCCCCAAAGGTGAACCTGTTACTTGGATTTTACAAGCGTGAAGCTAGTGGTGATCGCATGAGCAATAAGTATGCCTTTCTGGGAGAGTCTTCTGCGCGCCATTCCACCGAAAGTCCAGCTTCGGTTCTTCTTGTCCGACATCCGACTGCACAGACTTATGAGTTGAGCCCCCGATCCCAGCGAATTTTCGGAGAGATCTTTAAGTCATTTGACCCATCAGTGTCGAAACCTCCGCCAAAGAAAAAGCGAAAGACCAACTCGATGACGAGCAGTGGGCGTTTGGGCGATGCCGAGAACACCGAGTGGGATCTGGACAGGTTTTGCGCGTTTGCGAAGTGCGTTTTCCAAGGATTAAAGGGAAGCAGTGTGGCTCACGATGTCGACCAGCTCATATTATTCTCCAAGTACGCTTCGCAGGAATCACAGCGAAGAGTTTTGCTTCCGCAAGGCTTTTTGGCTCTGATGACCAATGTCTGCAAAGACACCATAAAGACGCGGTTTGTACTAACGTATTTAAAATCGCTTGGTCACTCTGAACGCTCCCTGGCAGCAGAATCTGAGAATGAAGCCAAGGCATCCAGCAACCGCTCGGCGGATGAAGTCGCTCAAAGCGAGACAAACGAAGATGAAAATGCTATGCAATTGCGCGGATTTGCAGCTGATCGAAACGTATTGAGTTGTGTGGAAGAGCTGCGAGGCGATTCGTGCGTCACATCGGCTGATTCGCGCCTAGACGAAGCGAATGAGAATCTTCCACCGTGGAAATTTACGTACAAGCTCTTTTGTGACTTTGAAGTTCAGTGGGCTACGCATTCCAAGACGCCTTCATTATCCACAAAGGGGTGTTTAAAGAAAGCACTCACGACTGAGCTGAATCGCCAAGACAATCTCTTCACGAACGAAGATGACAGTGGCGATGTATTTGAGTCTCCCGACCAGATATTGACGCTATCGTTCACCAACGCGGTGCAGCTACTTTGTCACTTAAACTCGATCAACCCAACCTCCATCGCGGATGTAGATGTATGGACGAATCCACGATTGTATAATAAGATGGAAAGCCAACTGCAGGATGTGCTGTCGATGTGTAGTGGTATTTATCCGAAATGGTGCGACAATATGGTGACGCGGTGCAAGTTTTTCTTCCCAAGAGAGCTGCGCGAGAAATTGTTCCGCGCGACCTCGTTCGGATGCACGCGGTCGCTGCATTGGTTTCGCAATCAACTGATGGTCGAAGAAGCCCAGAGCAATAGCGATCTAAGTGGCATGGACATTGGTGGTATCCACAACCAGGAAATCTCGATCGCTCCGATCCCAAAAGAGCGAGTGAAAGTGCACCGCGATAGCATTTTGAGTTCTGCGGAGGCTGTGATGCAAATGCATGCGAAACGGAAAGCCATTCTGGACGTTGTGTTCGTGGGTGAAAAGGGCTATGGCTCAGGTGTCACGGCTGCGTTTTACTCTGCGACTGCGTTTGCTCTGCAATCTTGTGAAGAAAACAAGAAGCCAAATCTCTGCTGTTGGGTGTCTGGCGAGGAAGGCAGTGATGACGAGGCGATTCGCCATCCTAATGGTCTGTATCCGTTCCCACATACTGCTCCGCACAAGTCTCTCGTGGATCGATTCCGCATGATGGGCCGGCTGGCCGGCAAGGCATTGATGGATGAGCGACTGCTGCCGCTGCCTCTATCCTCTCAATTCATGAAGCTTATCGTCGGAGAGCCTGTGCCTGTGGATCAAATCGGCAGCATCTTCCTGGGCCCTGGAAAAATCATCCACTCGATGCATGTGGCTTCGAAGAAGCTGGCACGTGGTGAAACAAACGTTTCGATCGATGACATGGCGCTGGAAGACTGGCTGGATGCTGTGAGCTTTACGTTTATCGACCCGGTATCGCAGCAGCCACTGCACCCGGGAGGTGAGGACGAGACTGTGAATGTGACGAACATGGTCGTGTACGTGGAAGCTGTTCTGAAGTTATGGCTCAACGAAGGCGTATCAGCGCAAGTGATTGCATTCCGGGAAGGCATTTCGGAAGTGCTGCCGCTTGAGAAATTGAAGCTTCTGTTTGTGTCGGAGATCCTGTCTATGCTCTGTGGCGATGCGGACATCAAGTGGGATGCAGCTTCGCTTCTCAAGTCGATGAAGCTTGCGCATGGATACACGAGAGACAGTCTTCCTGTGCAGTACCTGATCGAGACGCTGGATGGAATGACCATTGATGAACGTCGCGGTTTCCTTCTGTACGCGACTGGTTGTCCAAACCTTCCGCCTGGAGGGTTTGCGGCCTTGAAGCCACCCTTTGAAGTCGTGCGACGTGTCGTGGACACCGAAGACGTTGATCGCGCGCTTCCATTCGCTCGAACATGCACCAATACTCTTCATTTGCCAGCGTATTCAAGCAGAGAAGTGTGCGCCGAGAAACTCGTGTTTGCCATTGCTAACAGCCAAGGCGTCATTGATCGAGACTAGGAGACCGATTCATCTGGGCTTTCATAGCGCTGCATGTTGTAGATAGTAGGGTTTTAATGATGGCAATATCAGGAAAGGGGCCAAACGTCCTGCTCTATTGAAAACACAATGAATTGTATCATCAAATGTACTCTTGTCTACTGCAGGCGTCAGCAAACTCTAAACCCATTAAGCTCAGTCATCGACTCACTTCATCTGGATGAATCCGCGCACCTCGGAGACAAACGTGAACAGATTGCGCTTGAACTGCGTGCGGAACTTTCTCGTACTGGCAGTTCCCATGGCGATATCTGCAGGGGAGAGGAACGACGTGAGCGCACCGAACGCCGTCAGCAGCCGCTGCTGGGACGCCTCCTCATTCTGCTCCTTGCTGATCTCCTCAGCGATCGCGTAGTACCGGGCTTGCTCGATTAGAATGAGTGGGTACAGCGCGCCGGCGCACGAATCCAGGATGACTGGATTGAAGTCTTCAAAGAGCGCCATCCGGAAGATGACGCGAATAAAGTGAACAAACACGTCCGGATTCGCTTGCCGGTGTTTTTCAAGGCCAGGTTCCTTCTTTTGTTGCGCCTTCCAGTGATAGCCGGCCAGCTCTCCGATCGCTTGGAAACTATATCGGGCAACCTCGACCTGCACGTGGCGAATGCCAAACAGCAGAGAGTGCAGCAGCATCGAGAAGAGATGGTTCTCCAGTGAGGAAAGCTTGTCGGCATAAACTTCAACCATGTAGGATACGAGCGTAAAGTATTGCTTGCTCAGGCTCGGGTACTGCAGAAGCTGCTCTGTCATCAAGGGAATCACTTGGCTTAAGCCGGTGAACACGACATCGGCCACGACACCAGACGCGTGCTCCACCTCGGAGGCATCGGCCGTGTGATCCGAGAAATCGATAAAGTCTTTGGCCACCAGATGCGACAAAAGCTGCAAAAGCGCTAGTAAATCGGCATAATACTCTTCTTCAGAGTCGCCCAGCGCACTAACTTTGCCGAGATTGTGGCGGCAGTAGGTGCGGATCAGCTCATTGCACGCCGAGTAGACTTGCAGCGCATCCCGAGGCGTGAGGTAGCAGATCTGCGCTTCCACCAGCAGACAGAAGAACGTCAAGGTCAGATTCACGATCTGGGCGTCGCCGTGGAACATATGAAAGAGCTTCACGATCACAGGAAGCGCTGGGAGGCAGAACGCTGAGATCATGGTGTGACTTCGGCTGCACAGTCAGAAACAGAGTCAGCCACCCGTCAGTCAGGTAAAAGCAATTGACTATTGCAGACACGTACGATTCCGCGGAGCGTGCAATGCCCGAGTACAATTCAATCAGCAACTTGAGCTCTTCTTGGATGCGGACATCGTTGGCCGTCTGCTTTGACTCAAAGTTGGGCAGCGCAATGATGTTTTTCAGTCGGGACTCCACTGGACGCGCCACCGCTTCAAAGTGCGCAGTTCGGACGCTCTCGTCTTCAGAGATCATGCCTGCGCGGCACAAGGCTTCCGCTAGTTGGCCTCTCAGTGCACTGGGGATTCGCGCCATCGCATTCTGCAGCGGATCACTTGCAGATCCAGCGGTCAGGAACGTACCCGCCGATGCATTGGCCTGCACGAGCGTCTGCCAAAAGGAGGAATGAAGAACGTGGCCAATGGCCTTGGTCTTGGACAACACCAGCAGGAACTGGATTAGATTCTGCATCACGACTGGCTGGGTTGGCCAGTGGATCAGGTATATCGTGCACCTCTCAACCAGGAAGTGGACCATTTTGCCTGCCTGCCCATTGGCACCGAACCCAAACACCTGCAGCAGAGCAGGAGCAACTTCGTGTTCCTGGTTGATGACATCAGGAGCCAAATACGTCGCGCAGAGTCGAGTGATTGTCAGGAAAAGTTGCTCCGAGACGAACGGACTGATGCAGCCGCTCGTCGGGTTCTGCGCAATGCGGGAAGCTTCTAATTCGAGCAGCTGGCTCATCACAAGCATAATCAAGCTAATGACAGGAGACGCGTCCGGCGAGGCATTGCCAATGAAAGTCGCGTGGATCCGCGACGGGATGCACGGTCGTTCACTCGAGTACTCATCCGCCAGAAAGTGGCCTGCAAACTCCACCAAGAAATGCAGCTTCTCGTACAGCTGTGAGAGCTCTGGCGTCATGTCCTGCTGTCCAACCAGGCTTTGCTGGATACTCGCTGAAGTGGACTGAATCAGATTCACAAGTAGCGCCGCGGAAGAAGATGCATTGGCGCGTGCCAAGGCAGCGGCCAGCTCCACTTGTTCGCGTGCTCCGCTGGACGAGTTGTCTTCGACATCTTCGTCTTCGTCCTGCTCTGCCAGAGCGTTGGCGGCACACAGCTCCAACTGAGTCTGAAGATAGAGCTCGATGACTGGGGCCGAGTACTGGCTCAAGAACGCAGAGGCCGACTGTGCTTCAGCCGTAGTTGGGGTCGAATCCAGGAATGAGTCGTTGACAAGTGAGACCCAGGCGTCCAGGAGGATGTCCATGCCTTCCAGCTGCCACAACTGGTCAATAGGCTCGGTCGGATTTGTTCGCAGGTGCAGCTGGATTTGCTCGAGCGCAGAGCGCAGCAGCTTGCACGACAAGGACGACAACTCCTCAAGAAACGGCGTGAAGATCTGCGTGGATGCCTCCACGAGCTTTTGCAAGCCCAGGTTGCTCACCAGGCGGAACAGCAGCTGACAGATATCGATCATCTCGCGCGTCGCAATCTCATAGCCAGCATAGTCGTTCTTGGCGATCATCTCAAGGAACGGGCTCTGGACGATGGCGCTGGCGCCACGGAAGATCTCGCTCAAGAACGGGATCTGCATCTCCTTGGGGTTGAACACGGGTCCTTGCAAGGACGCCAGCTGGATGAGAAACTGGCGCGCGAGATGCAGCAGCTGCTCGTTCTTGGTGGCCAGCGTGCGGAAGAACGCGTACGTGTTGAACGCCGAGTGGATGAGCTCCGACCGGATCAGGATCTCTCGCCAGGACTCGTCTGGATGGATGACCGCCTTCCGCTCTTCTCCGATGGCAGACGAGCTGAGCGTCCACATGAGGTTGCCCATCTCGTCCGTAGTGCTCCAGTTGAGCAGCTCGATGCAGAGCATGAAGGCCGTTTGCAGCAGCTCCAGCTGGTCCTTGGACACCGTACCGTCCTGCGCGCTGCTCGCGGTCGTGGTGCGGATCAGATCCTCCAGGAGCTGGATCGCGAAGCCCACCAGCTGCTTGAGTCCGCGCTTTTCCAGCGCCTTGCGGGACTTGGTGTGGAACTCCACGGGCTGGAACATGGCGCTGGACTTGGAGGCCGACGAGAACTCGGTCACGAACGCCAGCAGCCACTTGGCTGCAATCAGCCGCGTGGTGATCCCACTACTATTATCGCTTCCGGCAGACGCCGTGGTCATGAGCACGCCCATCTGCTGCAAGATGCCATCGCGCTCCGTGGGCGCGCGCTCGAGCCAGCCGCGCTTCATGAGCAACACCACGGCCTGCAACATGGCGCCTGAGAGATAGTGCGGCATCTCGGCGTAGTGCTGCCAGAGGAACTGCATGAGGAAGTCCAGCTGCGCGGTCTTCTCCGGCAGCGACAGCGTGGTCCATTTCGTGAGCGTCACTTCTCGGATCGTGGCCACGCAGTGGAACTGCACGACCGGCTGGCGCGTGGCGCTGATCACGGTCATGGCGTCGTTGAGCGCGTTGGGGCTGCGCTTGAAGTGCTGCAGCATGGCCTCGGCCTCGGCGCGCTTGGCCTGGGCCTCGGCACTCGTGGGCGGCGCATGGAGCGCGATGCATGCGGCCTCGAGCGCCTCCATCTCAGATTTGCTTCCTTTCTCTTTGAGTTGATGGGCTCGCGGTAGCCATTGGTGCAAAAGCGGCAGAGCAACGGCGTGTGATCCTTTTCAGCCAATCATATCACGGAATAAGCATATGTGATGTATTTGGATTGGCTGATAATGTATGTGTGTAGAATTTCAGCCAATCCAAGTGTTTAGTTAGCTGTCTGCATTCGGACAAAATAGGTTACCGTAGTAGTGTTGCCAACCACGGGCGCCAGGCAGCAGGCAGCATGGCCATGGCGCAGGTGTCGTCCATGCCCAAGTTCGTGGCGCGGTGTCTGGAGGAGATCGGGCTGGAAGGCCGATGCGGCATCCCGCTGCGGGACGTCTTTGACCTGCAGGATCCCTCGGGCGACGTCATGTATCGGCGCTATGCTTGGACAGTGCTGCGCTCCATGCGCCAGCAGCTCCGCTTCCACCGCATGCGACGGGTCCGTGAGCCACTGGCAGCACCAGCGGCATCCGTCAAGAGCAAGAGCAGCGGTCGGCGTCACGAGCCACCGCGAGCACAAGAACCAGCCAAGCGGAGTCCACGCAAAGACGACGCGGCCGTGAGTGGTGGAGACTGCTCACCAACCTCGCCGTTGAGAGTACGCAAACGCAAGTGGTCCACGACGCTATGCCACACATCAGACACAGATGCCGACAATGCGCATGTGCAGCAAGTGCACAACGCTGTAGATTCGTTGTCGTCGCCGCAGCAGCTGACACTGAAGCGAAGTCGCGGCGCCATACGGCCACGCCGACCTTCAGAAAGCTCCACAGATCAAGACTCCAGACCAGCCTCATGCGCAGACCAGCGAAGTAGCCCTTCAGCTATGATAAAAGCAGAGCGGCGGCGGCGGAGAGCAAGCAGTCGTGCGACTGGGAACGATTTACACAGCGATGCGCAGGATCAGAGGACAAGTAGTGAGCCACCGGCAAGTCAACACAGCAGTAGCGAAGACGGCGATTCCGATCTAGTGCCGCGAATATTACGAAGTCCACGAGGGTACGTGCTGGGCAAAGAGATCGATGTGTCCAGTATGCGCTACGAAGATGCGGTCGAGGAAACGTCCCGCGGCGTTCTGGGCGTTGTCGCCAGCGAACAACTGCGGCTGCAGTACTTGGGCGTGTCCGATTTTACGTCCATTGATACGCAGTCGCTGCAATTTGATCTGTTAGAGTTGATCGGACGAGCACGTGTGCAGGGCGAGAATGCGGCAGTCTTGGCCAGTGGCCATCAATTTGGAAATGCACGGCAACTGCACTACCTGATGGACGTGCTGCTTGCCAACGGCCTGATTGTGAAGAATATCGTGACGGCCGACCATCGCCGATTCAATACCGTGCACCTCACACGCTTTTTCAGCGAGTTCCATCCCTCGATGGTATCTCCGACTGCCACATTGGAGAAGGAGGACTTCCCAAAGCACCTGCTGCCTCGTGTGATTGCTGAAATGATTCAGGCGCGCGGGGAACGAACAGTCGTGTTTGCCGATATTGGACGCGAACTGGGCTACGACAAGCGTCAGCAGGAGAAGCTGCGCAAGTATTTCTTCCATCAGATGCACTTGACGCGTCACTTTCCGTTGGAGCTCTTCATGGCGCGATGCAAGACCGGGACGATCAAATCAGGGCGCAAACTCTGGTGTATTCGTCTTCGCCAGCCTGCTACGCGAATAGGTAGCCAGTCGTTTGGACAGGACGGTTCAGGAACCGAATCAATATCTGGGCCGGTGCTTGAACGAGGAGTGATGGAGCAGTTCTTTGCGTCCATTCAGGGCCGGAAACATCTTGGTGCGACGATCCCAGAGGTGCGTGAGCTGCTGGGAGTTCCAACGTTCAAGCTTCCGTACAAATTGGCGCAGAGTCTGATCTCGAACTACAACATGTCCGTGGAGCAAGTGGTGGTGGGCAAAAGCACCATGTATCGCATGTTTGTTCCCGATGGAAAGAGCTTGACAGAGATGATCGCTGAACGGGATTCAGCCTTGCAAGAGTTCCCAGCTGAAGTAGAGGTACCAGAAGGAAGCTCGATCCAACCATCGACTCTCAAACAGGCGACTCATGGACTGCTGGTCGTGTCTACGCTGGAGAAGCGGAGGTCTTACATCATGGAGCGTGTTGAGCGAGAGAAGATCGTGTCGGTCCACCATCTTCGCACAAGTCTCATCGAGAAAGAGCGCCCATCCAACCTGGAGGGTGGCGATTGGAGCGAGATTGACATTCGCTCAGTGCGGCGGATTCTGGACGAGCTCGAAGCAGCGAAATCGCTGGTCAGTATGGATATCGCGCTACCTCGCAAGCATGTGCTGCAAAAGAAAGCTCGTGTGATCAAGTGCGTCGCACTTCCAGCATGTCAACGAGATCGCACCGCTATAAGCGCATTCATTGAGGACTACTTAGAAGGGCAGCGCAAGAAGTATATTGCCGACATGGGCGTTCATGACAATGACTCCATCATTGTTGTTTCGAAGCGCCGACGCCCGAATGTCAAGACAGAAACGGAGACTACGGAGGCCAGAGAAGTGGTCACGTACAGTGCAGCCTCGTACAAACAGGCGCGAGTGCAGCTGGTGAAGCTGAACAAACAGAGCCGGCGTTTGGGCATGTTTTTCGGAATCGTGTATCGCTGTCGCGTATTTCACACAATGCTATGGGAACGAGTGCCAACTCTCTTGAGCCTAGAAGACAATGGTCACCACACTACTACAAACACTGAGCCCGGTGATGCGGAGCTAGCCAGCACGAGCCCAGGCAGCAGCCGACACGATGGTAAAGGCAACCTGGTGTTCGCATTGAAAGAAGTGCTGGATTCGCTATCTGTGGAAGAGTACATCCAAGTCGTTGGCGTGAATGAAATTTTGGCCGAGACTGAGGAGGCACGAGTTCAAATGGCCATCACGAAGAAGGAGTCGTGGAAGGCATTAAACCAGCAAATCATGCACAAACTGCGCGGGTGTGAAGCCGACCGGTTCTCTCGTATCTTGCGCA
Source organism: Elongisporangium undulatum (assembly GCA_023334555.1). NCBI lineage: Eukaryota > Oomycota > Peronosporomycetes > Pythiales > Pythiaceae > Elongisporangium > Elongisporangium undulatum. The sequence continues at coordinate 27,827 of JAADVF010000002.1, forward strand.
TTCTGATCGAGCTCGGGCTGATTCAAGTTGTAGAAGATTCGTCGCACAGCATTTTCAATATGTTTCGATCATCGGAGGATTTTGATTCGGCCGTGTCCCAAGTGGCGTTTGCCACGCTCTCTGGTGGATTATTTAAGCTGAAAAAGCACGTTCATATTGGTGTGAAACGGGGCACGAAAGTGCTCAAACGATTGCCAAGCAAGTATTCGTACGCCTATGCTGCCGGGTTTTCGAACAAAAACAACAGCGAGCAGCTGTCTGGTCGTATACCGCTGCACTTCTCGTTTGATGGAGCCGACGAGGCCATGGAATATTGGAAAGCGCTACGATTTCTGAGCGTCGAAGGCGCCCGTTTGGGGAATGGGGCCAAAGACGACGCAAGTATTAGCGCTAATATGGAAAGCGAGCTAGTTCGCTCGGTCCCATTAATCGACCACAACATCCACTCTGTCCGAGTGTGGATCCCGCATGCGATGGTGACTCCAAGTCTTCCAGTGGCTCGAGCCAATGCTATTGCAGAAATCTCGGGGGTGACACGGGGTACAAAACGCAAACGGTTTTACAATACGCTGCTACGTCAATCGGAAAGATCCCAAAAGAGAACCAAGCTGGCGCAGGTTCAAGCGGAAGAGATTCTTGCGGCTCGCAATGAATCAAGCAATAATGCTGGAATCACCAAGTTTAGAAAGCTGGTAGGAGCCAAAACAAGTCTGCGCGCTTCGAAATGGACAATTGATCAGGATCTCAAGTTGGTTGATTTATACATTGAGAAGCTGTCTTGCCAGTGGTTTATCGACGTCCCACTGGCTCTGCAACGGCACGATGAGAGGGTGGCGTTCCGCACTCCAGCACTCTCGCGCACCAACATCTCGTGGAAATTGATGGCCAAGGCTATGAACAAGAAGCCCACTGACTGTGCATTGCGTGTGAAAGAGCTGATGATGGCGCCTCCTGTGCGATCACGTGTGGAGGCAGCGAAAATGCGGGTGATGCAGTTGAAAAACCCGGGTGGGCTCTTCTATGAGGAGCACGAGATCATGGTCAAGCCGCGCCTGACAGCGCTGCTGTGTCGCGCGCTGCAAATCATCTTTCACGAGCGAGCGAGCTACTACACGGTGCTGGCGGACATGCTCATAAGTTATTGGAACGAGCGTGAAGTGAAGCTAGTCTGGCGATATTTATGGCTAGCTGGCCTGATCACGCGAACAAAGAAGGCGAATGAGGGCAAGCATCAAAAGGAGCGCGGGTTCTGCATCCACTCGCGGGTCCACGAGATGAAAAGCTTGAAGATCCCGCATTACCCCATGGCGACATTTTCGGAGGCAGCAGAGTATTTATCCTTTTTGCAGGAGAACGTGGATGAAGTGGTCCAGGTCCAGGACGAAGCGGATGATCGAGAGGAAGATAGTGATTCGTTTTTCGAGCATGAAATCGGCAGCAATGCGTCTGCTGGTCAGGCTGTCATTGAGCTATCGTCCATGATCATCGGTCGATCGGCGATGTATCCGGAGTATGTTGAACCGCCCGAGAGAGGACCTGACGTTGAACGAGCTGCGGCGGTGAAGGGACTGGCCGGCCATTTGTCCAAGGTCTGTGATGGAGCTGTCCCTGATGACTTCCTGAAGGAATATTGGATCGTGAAGTCTCAGTTTCGAGCCGTCTCAGATGGAAAGAGCGATGGCGTTGTCAGTACTCAAATCAAGGAGTTGGAAGCCTTCTCCACTTTGGAGTCCATTCCATCGGGCCAACGTGGGAAGTCCGATGCAAATGATGTTATAAGACTGAAATCGTGGTTATCTTCTGCGTTGGTTGCCGCTGGTGGCGATGGTCTATCGTTTCCCCAGCTCCAGGCAAAGCTACTGAATAGTCAGCTGCTGGATGCAGCGAGGAACTCGAAGACCCAGCTGTCGCTGTTGTTGAAAACGCAGTTGAAAGCTCTCGTGCAGGCTGGAGATGCATTTGAAGTAAACGGGTACGCACACACGCGCTATGTGGCCAAGGACAACGCCCAAATCTGGACGCTGAATCCGTATCGCATATCGGACGAGTCGACAAAGGAGAAGGTACACTTTGTGTTTGACAAGACCAATACGATGGTCTCGAGACCGTGGTTGCACCTGGACGGCAGTGTGAACACGAAGGTCGCGCTCTCGATCAAGCGTAAAGTGACGAACATCGTCATGTGCTGCCCGGGCATTCCCGACCGAACGATCCACCGGAAGATGCACAAAGTACTGACTCTGCAAGATTTGCGAAGCCTGATGGACGAGTTGATTGCCGATGAGGTCGTGTATGCGCGCCTTGTGCGCCAGACATGGTCCTCCTCCTCTTCGGGTCTTTTCGCTCGCAGCAAGCCGTCGCAGAGCTGTTCGCTAATTGCAGCCAGTCCTGGAGCATCGAGGCACATAGACTCGGAGCGAGACCGACTACACTACTTCCCCTCAGTCAACTGCGTGGAGCTGCTGGGGGCTCTCGCCTGCGATGACGACGCTGGCCAGGAGGATCACAGATAAATAGGTACAAACCTGATAACCACATGGCATTTTAATTCCGTCTGTCACTGTAATTTGCAGCTTTGTACAAATCAAGGTGGGTTCTCTGGTACCTCCAATAAGAGACCGTCCGGTGTTGGCGCACTTCAAGAGTTCTCCCCATTGCGAGAACGCGAAGCACCGCAATGTCGTCGTTCTTCGGGTACCGGTCGTCGTCGTCGTCCAGCCGGCCGCGGCAGGAGACGCACCAGAGCGAGATGGAGCGGCTGTACGTAATCTCCCTTGCGCTCTCCCTACCGCCCAAGCAGCAGCCACAGCCAGAGTTGACTGTGGCCAAGACACAGCAGCGGCGCGCTGTGGCTATAAGTTGGTTCCATCTGCTGTTGTGCTGACCCGAACTGCCAAATTGCTGCATCCTATAGGCGAGGCCGGCAGCTGGCGAGTCTCGTTCGTGCCGGTGGACGCGCGAAGAACCTTCAGCAGACGACGTTCGAGGTCCCGATTGCCGAGACGTCGCGAGGAGCTCTGACGCTCGTGCTGTAAGTTGACGATGTCACGTGGCTACGTTTGCCTACAGCGTTTGCTGCAGAGAGAACTGATCGCATGGAGGCTGTTTCTCTGTCTAGGACGCTGCCGTCGGATTTCCCCATCAAAGCGCCGCATGTGAAGGTACGATGACGGAAGACACTCATGAGCAGGCGGTGCGTGCGGTGCTGACTGGATTGTTCGCCTGTTTATAGACATCGATGCCCATGCAACATCCCTGGCTGGACGCAGCTGGTACAGTGAAAGGCCACGCCGATTTGAATCAATGGACTGCGCACTCGGATCTTGGGCGGATAGGTATGTCGCTCTTGGAAGCAACGCTGATCAGAAGTCAAACTCATCACGTTGTGGTTGTTGTTGTCATAGTCTCGGAGATAGTTAACGAATTACGACGAGCTGCCGCCTCAGCCTTAGCCAGCAGATCACCTGTCGCGAATGCCTCGCCTTCTCGAGCACAAGCGGCCCCGTCCAAAGCCGCTGCACAGGCAGGCGTCAAGCTCTCGCAGCCTTCGATTTACCCGTATCCGAATAACACGCAGCAGCAGATCCAGCAGTTGCAGCAACAGCAACAGCAGCAACAGGAAGTGGACCGACTGCCTCGAGCTCAAATGCCAGCCATCCCGTCCATTTACCCCGAACTGGAAGAGCTATCGTGCGTCTTGTTACGCTAACTGCCGTACGTATGGTTGATCGCTCCACTCACGCAAGCTGTGGATTCGTGTAGGCTCTCGCAGTTGGAAAACTTGGCTGTAGATCGACACGCATTCAAGGCGTTCGTGAAGAAGACCAATGTTGTGCAAGAGTTCATGAAGCTGCGCGAAGACGTGATGACCGGGAATATACAGATCGCTGAGAAGACACTCAGCTACGAGGAGCGCATGCGTGCGCTGCAGGCGGAAGTCCAGCAGCTGCGAGCATCGCTGCGGCTTTCGCAGCAATCGCTAGCAGAGAAACAGAGTCGGCAGCAGCGAGTCACGGCGGTACATCTAGCATGTTGGGCTATCCGTGAATGGGAGTGAAAACTGATCTAATGGGTGGTTTCTTTTGTAGCGGCGTCGACCAGACGCATTGATAGAGCAGCTCAAGGCCGCCACGCAGGTCGTGGACCTGGCCTCGGACGACCTGGCGCACGAATTCACCCACGGTGGCGTGGATGTGGCAAGGTTCATCTCGGACTACCTGCCGCAGCGCCAGCTGTACCACGAGCGGAACATTCGACTCACCAAGGTCATCCCACAGTAGTAATCACCATACAATAAACGCACGGAAGAGTCTAGAGCAACTACCGCAGCACTTGGCTTCCATTCAATTCCTGAACTTCCAGTCCTGGCGGCACATGGGGCAGTGCTGACGCGCCGTCAGTGACTCGAGCCATTTCAGCAGGCAATGGATGTGGAACGCGTGATTGCAGGCGCCCCAGACTACAGCAAAGCACCATCAATTACGCTGCACGCTCCCGTCCAAGCAGCTAGTCGCACCTGGAGGACAGCCGTCGCCTGGCTGTGTGCAGTCCGGACAGCAGGCTTCAAAGGCGTAGCGGCAGATGCCGCAGCACTCCTCGTCCACGCCCCACGTCCACGTGGCCACGCCGTGCCATCTCTTGATCGTCACCTTCATCTTGCCCTTTGGCGATTTGGGATTTGCCTTTTATTTGTATGCGGTTGCACGAAGGTGACGCGAAGGTACGCGCCAACGCAGCCGACGTGGCACGCCCCCACATCCAGACTCTCGCTCGGCCATGGCGCGTCTCCTGCTGCCGCTGCTGGCGATCGGCAGTGCGCTGCTCAGCGCGCTCTATGCCGTGGACCTGTGGGTCACGACCAGTCGCCACGCCTCGGGCTGCCAGATGACCTACTCGTGGCCCGTGTACACGGCGCAGACGTCGCTGCACGACAAGTACCAGCTCTATAGCGTGCACATGAAGCAGCGCCGCGCGCACCTCACGGGCGTGCCCGTGCTCTTCCTGCCGGGCCATCTGGGCAGCTACGAGCAGTCGCGGTCCATCGCGCGGCATCTGTGGGACATCGATGCCGACATGTACGACGTGTTCGCGGCCGACTTCAAGGGCGAGCCCACGGGCCTGCACGGCAAGTACGTGACCGACCAGGCGCAGTTCGTGAACGACGCCGTGCGCTTTATCCTCAAGCAGTACAAGAAGCAGAACTCGATCAAGCGCAAGTTTCGCGTGCCGGAGTCCATGATCATCGTGGCGCACTCCATGGGCGGCATCGTGGCGCGCACAGCCGAGACGCTGGCCAACTACAAGCGCAACTCGATTCTGCATGTGGTCTCGCTGGGCACGCCGTATGCCAAGCCGCCTTTCCCCATGGATGTGGAGATGCAGGCTGTTTATGATCGCATCACGCACACCAGCACTCAAGAGCGACAGTTGCTGACGTCGCCGGTGTACGTGTCCATCGCTGGCGGCCACAAGGATGCCACGATCCACTCGTCACTTGCAGTCACGGACCGGATCGTCGACTCTTCGCGTGGCTTTGCAGTGCTGACCACCGCCATGCCGGAGGTCAAGCTGACGATGGATCATCTGTGTCTGCTTTGGTGCCATCAGCTGCTCAAGGTCGTGGCCAAGAGCATCGATGCCATTGTGCACAAGGACGCGCGAGATATCGTCAAGAATGCGCTCACGCGAGTGGAGATTGTGCAGCGCCATCTGCTTGGCGAAGGCGGCGATGCGTCTTCGGTACTCTTCCAGCACCAGCAGAGCGTGCTCGATGGGTACGCACTAGCTCAGGAAACGTACGAACAGTATGGGCTGCTCACGCCCAAGTGGCTGTTCCACCTTCTTCGCACTCGCATCACTAGCGTTTACATGATCATTCTCGCCTTGGCCGTGTATCTCTTTGGTCTTCAAGTGGCCCATTGGCAGAGCCGATTTGACCTGCAGACCACATCGGACGATGTGGCGTTCCCCAGCTTTACGTCCTTACTACATCCGTTGGCCCACGTTCCAGCTCCAATCAAGACGCCCTGCTCCTGGCTATGGCAGAAGTTGACCGATCCGCAGACCAAGAAGTCCCTGGTCGCAGTTGCAGGAGCCTGCGTTGTGGGTGCGAGTGCGTTGGCTTTTGAGTTTGCTCGACGCAGCTCTGTTGCGGTTTCCCAAGGATTCGTCGCGATGGAGTTCATCGTCTTGTACACATACGCGCTTGGATTGATGTACGGAGGAGCTGTTGTGCTGTCAGCACTTAGTGATTTCGTGCTTTCGCCTGTGATGGATGTGATCGTGGGCGCTGCGTCGCGCTGGAAAATCAAATGGTGGCAGTTGGGCATTGTCATCTACGCCCTCGTGTTCTTGGCTGGCCATGTGAAGAGTTTGCTCTCTTTCCAGCTGGCTTCGGTGGACTCGACCCGATCGCTTGCTCTTGTGGTGTTGGGGTCAATGATCGTGTATCTGGTTTCTCTTGTTCTTCTCGGAACCGTTGGTGGTTTGGATAGATCCGCTGATCAGAAGCGCATGCGCGGCTCGCTGTTCGGCATCTTTCTTCTGTCAGTCTTGCCATGGCTGGGCAAGCTCGTGTACTACGCTGCACTGGTTTCCATGCCGCCTTCATCACTGACGAATGAGGTGCTTGCCGAAGGCTGCTCGTACACTGCTGTTTTGTTGCTTGCCGCGTATGCGATGCTGATCGCCCAAGAGCGAATGATCCCCCTCCCGCCGCCGGCATTTTTTGGGGCATCGACTGGCGAAGACAGCGCATCGATGTACGGCTCCAGCGGAAGCAGCAATGCTTCAGGCAAGAATGCACCTAAAATTACGGCCGAGAACTGCCCCAAGTGCATTTTTGAAGATGGCGGCGCAGGAGCCGTGTTCGTAGAATACATGAACCGAAGCACGCAACGCATCAAGAGCAAGAGTGAAGTTGTGTTCGTTGGACCGACATTCCGTGTGGTGTCCTGCGATTGCGTGTATCGCCATGAGAAATCTCGCGATTTCTGTGGTTTCTGTGTCCGTTCTTGCCGCTTTTGTGGCGGTGGTGACGGTAACTTCCAGCAAGCGCAGAAGTTCAAGGAATACTTGGACGACAGCAAGATGGAGCTCGCGTCGCATGCGCTGGTGCCGTTCACCCTGCAGGTCTTGGCTGGCGTACTGGTATTCTACGGGCTCAACCGCGAGCACATCGCGTTTTACGTTGGCCCAATCTGTTCTGTGCTGCTGCTTTGCTACAACCGCTTCCTCCGAAACGCCATCGAGGAGAAAAAACACAGAAACAAGCTCAAGAACAAGACCAAAAAGAAGAAATCCAAGTCAGCCAAGTCGTCGTCCAGCGCGTATGAGGAGGCCGGGCCGGACACAAAAACAAAGACTGTGAAGGCCAAGGCCTCGTCTCAAACAACGACCACCACCAAAACGGTGACTGCGACTGTCACAAACGAAGCCAAGAGCACGGCTACCAAGAAGAAGAAATCAAAACGAGGCTCTTCGAGTACCTCGATTTTTGAGGAGTAAATTTCATTCGCACTTTCAAGCCCAACTCAGTAGATTAGATTTAGAGCAATAACTACTGTTCAAGAATGAGAACTACTTCTTCTTCGCCTTGACATTCTTTCCGTATGAAACCACGCAGAATTTGGCCGGGATCTGGTACTTGCTGGCTAGATGATCCAGCAGCTCGTTCACCATCTGGCCCTGGATCTTGACATCATCGCCACGTTGCTTCTCTTGGGTCGCTTGCGTAGTGGCGCTAGATCCCCATTTCTTTTGCACCTCCTTGGCAAACGCAGTGCCTTCGATACCGAACTGCTGATAATAAGCCATCGACGTGACGATGGAGTTGGCGTGTTGCTTTGACCGCTCAGCATGAATTGCGATCGGACGCACTTCACCACCGTGAATTTTCGCCTCGTGGCCGGGATACAGCTTGATGCGATGATAGCGCTGGCAGTTTTGGACCAGCTGGTTGATAACTTCTGGCCGCGTCAAACGTTCCGGGTATCCACCTACTGGTGCTTTTCGTCCAAATAGCGCATCAGTCAATGGTCCATTCAAACGAATGAATTTCTTGTCTCGAGGATCGATCAGCGTTTGAGAATCAATGTACTTAGCAATGAGCGCACGCACGTCAGCGGCCTTCCAGTGCTTTTGTTTGATGTACTCCGATACGCCAGGAATAAACTGCGATTCGTTTTCGAAGAGCGTCTTTAGTGCTGGCGATAGGCCAACCAGCTCTTCCACTTCAGGAGCATACTGGCCTGGAGCGAATACAGGCAAGCCAGCAGCTGCATTTGCGCGAGCCTCTTCCTCTCGTTTTGCTTCTTCCTCGGTTTCATACAACTCATGCGCAGCGACATCCCTGCGAACAACACGCACATTTATCAGCTTTATCTATACTCCACCCACTGTTCACAACTTACGGGTGACGTCTGTTAATGGCCGTGATGGATTGCACTCCATCCTTTTCTGCCACTCCAATGAGCTCCTTCTGCTGCATGCTCTTCATAAACGTCGAAAACTTCTTGAACGAACTCTGCTTGATCTGAAGCGAAACACCAGCGGCGCGGCTTGGCAGGAGAATGCTCGAGTGGAACGTGCTGGCTAGCATCGGCAGCTGCTTCTCACGAATACGCGACGACTTGATGGCCTGCAGCAGCGCACTGACAAAGAACGCATCCATGTCTTCCTTTGAGACTTCTTCGTCCTCATCGTCGTCCCTTTCGTCAGCAGGCGCCTTTTCTTCCAGACTCACGTCGCCAAGATCAACTCCAGCAGCATTTCCACCACTCTCTTCGTCTTCTTCGTCGTCGCTATCCTCTTTCGTTTCGCCATTGGAGTCAACGGGGACAACTCGGTTTCCCAAAAAGCCTTGGTTCGGCACAGTCTGAGGGCCCATGCGCCAGAGCTCGTCGCCGACGTAATGCAGCAGACGCAGGGCGCGACCTTTCTTACCCGTTTGCTCGATCTCGGCCAGATCGACTAGCAATTCACCGACAGCGAACGGACTCGGGTTGCCTCGTGCGTACACACAGCGCAGTTCGCCCTTGCGCAGCCCGTTGAGCTCTTCCTGCGACGAGAACACCACGCCCGGAAGCATCACATCCGCGCCTCGAAGCACAAACTCGCTCACGGGAGCGTGGACAAAGATCTTCGGGAGAAGATCCGGCACTCGCCATAGCGCATACACTGGTTCATAGTATCAAAGACAGACGGTCAATGGGTCTATCCAGATCGTGGCGCTTGCGATAGTAAACGTACGTGAGATGCAGAAGTCGCCCTTGCCCGACGCATCGAAGAAAATGGGCTCTCTCGTCTCCTCGATCGCGTATACGACCATGCGCGACGGCGCCTGGAAGCTCACTTTCTTGACCGTGCTCTGCATTCACCCAGACGTATCGTGAGCTTTTGTCATCAGCGGATCGCATCTTGGACCGTTATCGTACCTTGGACGTGATCAGCAGCTGCAAGCTGTCTTCCATGCAGCCACCCTTGATCCGGGCAGCCACGTCCTTGCGCAGCTTCTTGGCATCCTTGCCGCGCAGCAGGCTGCTGCCACTGGTCTTGTGCGGCTTGGTGAACATTCTGCTGACTGTGGATCACTCGATTTGTAGGTTTGGCTGCGATATACCATCACTCTGATTTCCCAGATCTAGCCAATCAGATGTAAGCTGGAATCTAGGTGAACCTACAAACGACCATCACTCCTCGTTGCTGGTGCGCGCGCGCACTCCAAGTGCAACTTGCTCACTCGCAAAGAACCAGCATGCAACGAATGGAGAAGAAGACGCGGGACGTGGTCGCCGCTTCGTCCGTCATCCCGGATCTGAGCACCGCCGTCCAAGAAGGTAAGGCGCGCTGTCATACTAGTCCATGGAGCGAGTGTTCTCACGAATGTTCTGCCGTAGCGATCTACAACTCGCTGGATGGGAACGCCAAGTCGATCAAAGTGATGGTTGACCTCACTCACGCAGGCTTTAGTGTCACTGACGACGGTGCAGCAATCTAGTATCACAAAAGGATCACTCAATCCGCGTATATCTGATAGATTGCGGTGTGCTTGTGTGCCAGCAGGGGTGGGAATCGATCCGGACGGACTGTACGAGCATATTGGAGAATGTTCTGGTACGGAGTGAGCTCGAGCTCTCACTAATATATGGCACCGAACAATAATGAGACAGTGTGTCGTAGCGTCCTCCCAATTAACCAAAGAAAGAGTGAAGTCAGCCGCGTCACCGTACGGCACGAGAGGCATTTATCTGTGGGCCCTTGCTTCACTTGCACATGTGGAGATCGAGAGCCGTGTACAAGACCATTGGACATCTCACCGCAAGGTCATTCAGGTTAGTAGGATAGCGCGATCGTGTATGCAGTTTATATTTTGATGTTGGTGGCTGTATTCATCGCACAGGAAGGAAAAATACTGTTCAATGCGCGCTCGAAGGTTGTTCGCAAGATCCCAGGAACAGTGCTGAAAGTTCGTGATTTATTTCGAGCGCTCCCAGTTCGGCAAAAAGATCTTCAGCACAACACTCGATATCGATTGCGCATGGCGCGTGAGATTCAAGTTTTTTGCACCAACATGTCCTTGATCTGGCCTAAACTGGCAATCGACATAGGGTTTGTGGGTATGCACGTACTCACGAGCCGTGTTCTAAGCTGAGTGTTTACAGTATTTTGCCGTGAATAGGCAATGATATTCCTTCAACGCGAATTGATGCTGCCTCGTCCTGTCGAGAGCGATTTATCAAGCTGTTTGGAGATCTTTTGGGTCGTGAATTGAAGGTATATATGCTCTCTTGGATAACCATGCAACAGGTACACTGACACTACGAACAACCAGTATCATAGTCTTACGTCAAAGAACGGACTACTGAGTATAAGAGGCTACGTTGCCATTGTACAAGATGATACAGTCGACAAAATCGCTGCATGGAAACAGGCGAAATCATACTACCAATTCGTATTTTTCCGAAACCAGTGGATTGGAAATTTTCACCAAGTCTGCACCAAATACCTAAACCAAGCAGCTTTGGATCTTGAATCCGGTTTCTAATTGCATCTTTATGTATACGTGGACCATTGTTGGATTATTAAATTTGTTTGCTCTGGCTTTCGTGTCAGGAATTCCTATATTTGTCTTGAAAATATCGTGTGATGCCAACGAATATGACACATACTACGACGAAAATGGTAAAAGTATTCTCTTTCGATCGCAAGAGCAACTTCAGGACGCGTGTTTCGATTTTTTTAATGTAAGCTCGAATCATATTTTTCTTCAGCATCTATGTGTGTTCTGACACTTTGCGAAGCTACCTGCCAAAGAAAGCGAGCTGCTGGACAATAATGTAAGGTCCTAAATACGGCTTGTGACTGCAGAATCACCCGATCAAAATATGCTATCTTTCAGACTATCCCAAGAGCAAGTAATCCAAGCGTTCAGGTAACACTACAGCGCGCAGCATACTATGGGTCTCTAAATAACCAATCATTTATTCTAGAATGACGCCCACAGTCAAGAGGGTTTGAAAACGCATGAGCAGGTGAAGGGAGAAGGCACGGTATGGATCTGACGATATATATGTCATTTATGTAAAACAAACTTCGAAGTATGAAATATCTGCTAACATTGTGCATGCATTTTTATTAATTTTGCATGCAGTTGGACATGTATGATCGAGTTTGGAGCATTCACCAGAATTACGATGCAAGCAACGACTATTGTGAAGCAAATGTACCCATCCAATTCGTGGATTCGAACCATACATGTCAAGTTGATGTCAGCGAAGGTTACCAAGAAGAACTCCGTTGGGATTTTTATCAGGGCTCGGACGACGAAAAAATGGAAGACTTTGAAGCAAAATTACCCGAAGCTGGTTTTGAGTTCTGCGATGAAGATTTAACTTACGATCATCCCAACATCGATGACGCTAATTGGAGCTATCATGGTGATCTGTACTATGAAATGTATTCTGGTGTTAAGGAAGAGGTACATGGTCCATAAGTTTTTGCGTGGACTTTTCTTTAGTTGATCACCATGTTTTTATCAGGCGAAAGTTGAATTTCAATCACGCGATATATTTCAGCGTATGACTTGGGAAACAAGTTTTCATACTTGTGAATCATGTGGACACTCGAACAATCTAAGGTGCAACACTTGAAATGAATAACAAAAGCGTAAATCTCACATTTTTGGTGACGAGTTTTAGACTTTGTTCTCGTTCCCAATATCCCTTCACCGACGATAAAATCCTAGATTATGGACTCCAGTTTGACGAAAGTCAAGCTCCATACATGCCGTTTGGAGTTGACCAAGATGAAGCGGAGCTCAACAGTGACGATGGTATCGACGACAATTGTCTTTGTACCAATGACGATAAAATTCCATTCGATGACCAGCTGCAGTGCATGGCGCAAGATCAAATGTCAGGTGTATTTTTTGAGCACGCCAAAGCTCAGTTACGATCCCAAATTCAAGCGCAAGAATATGTACGTTTGCGGTCTCAAAGTATATGTTGATGTATATTCACAAGTCTTCGTATGTGCAGAAATCTGTTGGAGTCAATAAATCAAGTGAATTTCGCTGGGTCAGCAGCAAGTCTACTAGCTTGGCGCACGATGATGGCGACATTTACTGGAACGGTTGTGACGATGAAGTTGTCGTTTTCGAAAGTACTATAGAGAAGTCAGGAGATGAAGTCGACCAGGCTGAAGCTCAGTATGATGAATCGTTATTGGATTTGTCATGCAAAGAAGTCACATCACGCTATTTCGCAGTATCCGCAAATGATACTCCAACAAAAACATGGTCATTTTCTGTAAAACTCCCCCAGGAAGTCGCTCTTCGTCTCCGGGTTGACAATGTCCGCAACTTAAAAGCCAAAGAGCTAAGGCTGAGCAGATCTATCTTCAAAGACCTTCAAGTTATTCGCCAGGTCGATTGCAAATTCATTTTGGTTACTGGAAAAAATCCTGAGCAACAAAACCTATTGCTGTGTATTGATCAGCACGCTGCAGATGAACGAGTTCGACTCGAGAAGTTTGAGGAACAAATGTTTGGCACTAGTAGGCGTGAGCACAATGTGCAGGTGCACATTCATGATGAGCCACTTGTTCTCTCAGTGAATCATAAAGAGCGCGAGACCCTGTTGTTTCATGAAGATGTTGTACGAAATTGGGGCTTCGATTTTGAATTCTTAGCTTCAGAAACATCGCTTGGCATGTTTACCGTCGAAAGCGCGCATGGAGATGGATATCTGGAATTGAGAGCGACACCAAGAGTTGATACACGAGTCGCCAATGCTGAGGATTTCCGTGAGTATATTCAGATTCTCTCACAGGAGCAAAGTCAAAGTGAACTATTGCGGCCACCAGTGATCACAAGATTCTTGCACTCGAGAGCGTGCCGCACTGCAATTATGTTTGGCGACTGGTTGAGCCTTTCTCAGTGTGAGGAATTGATTCACCAGCTTCAGCATTGCCAATTTCCCTTTCAATGTGCGCATGGAAGACCGTCAATCGTTCCACTCGTAGAGTTTTCAGCACCATGATACGCAAACCAGCAAAAATACACATTAATTCATGATTCGTGTGTATTTAGCGGCGCAGGCCTCCTGGTCTGTGATTAAGGATTTCACTTAGTACGCTTTGCTGTTTGATAGTTAACGCACACTTACGTGTTGGAATTGTCCATAGACAACGCTGTATTGATGCGTCGAAGCTATTGCATGTCAAGAAATGCAATGAGTATCAAGCAAGGTACGAGTTATTTTAGCATCTCACCATTGCGCTAGAAGACGGTAGACCTGTCATGGATCTGTCTGGTGACGGGGGCGAAGAGTTTCGCCGCAATAGGTCGCGAGGATGAACAAACGCGCCTAGAATTATAGAATGAAGATGAACATCTCGTTGGTAGGCAAGAGCAACCCCAAGCACTACGCACTTTCATCTGACGGAAGAGATTGTCGATGAATTCTATGCGAGGCGACGTCATCATCGTCATCTTCCGCGTCTCCCGTATCACCAATTTCTTCGTCGTCCTGTTCATCGTCCTCGTCATCATCTTCGTCAGAGAACTCATCACTGGTTTTGATCGCTTCAATCGCATTGAGAATCTGCTCTCGGTGGCTCCGATTCTTGATCCCAAAGTCGTTGATCAAGTCACTCTCCGTGAGATCCAAGAGCATTTCTCCATTGCACTGGCGTTGTTGGAAACGTGGCTGCATCGAATGAAAGCGAGTCTGTCAGGTAGCAGCATGGAACTAAGCGGACAGACACATAGATATCACGTACAACAACTTCTGGAACTCCGACATCTTCATGCAGCCAAAGGCAAACATTCTCCACATTCCATTCTGCAACGACTGATTGCCAATCAATTATCAGCAGTAAGCGATTTGAGGCTTGTTATAAAGTCCATTTGCGCTAACATGCAGGATCCTCACCTTCAGCAAGTGTCATGTTATCTTCGTCCACGTCTTCGTCTTCGTCATCGTCCTCGTCTTCATCGTCAATATCGTGGCCATCGTCTTCATTTTCTGGACCAGAACCTCCCGGACCACCAACACTACCGAACGATCTTCCACGCAAACGATTATCACGTGCTGTACTAGAGCACCGAAACCCATCACTCCTTACCTGCTGAAAGCTGCTGAGGGAGCTGCAGTCGCATTGGTCGCTGAGGATGAGCCGACAACTGCAGACGAAGGATTTGTTGCGGTGTTGGTCAGCTGTGAAAGCGCCAGACTCCGCCTCGCGAGGCGATCCGCCATACTCTCTTCCGCATCTGCAAAGCAGTCTATGAGGAACAAACGCGCAGATCCCACGGAAGGCTGCGCACGACAACGCAGTACCTGGTCTAGTTTGGCTGATGATCTTTCCTATTGCGGACATCGGCTGTCCACTGGCTGCTGGAGCAGGATCTGGCACCGTGATCAACGGACTCGAAGCTGCGCGTGTTGGAGGATAAGGAGGCGGTGGAGGCACTTTGCCCCGCGTGGCATCCACTGGTTGGTATCCAGCTGCTCCAGAGCCTGTTGTGGGTGCTGATGGCTTTGCTTGTGGTGCCAGTGACGCCGACGCAGGGGCAGCAGATGATCCCGATGCGCTCGTTGGGATAAACTTGCAGTTGGTGGAATGCGCAACGATCGAGTCTGCGGGAAACAACTGGCAGCATCGAATGCACTTGATCGGTCGTTTGGAGCAGCGAGCTGTGTGTGTTGGCAGTGCGGATTGCAGCATCTAGAGCCACAGCCGTTGCGTGTCAACTCCATGCTGAACCCATCTCCATCGGATGAAATAATTATACTAACGCTCTCATTGCAGTGCGGGCAGCTCTTGCCGCTTGTCTTGCAAGACGATTCGTGACGCACAAGATCGCGTGAAATGATCACCATGTTGCAGTACTGACAGCGCTGAGGCTTCCAATCGCAACTGTGGAAGCAGCAGAGAGCCCATGAGTGTGTGTGTGTGGATTCAAGTACAACTCAGACGGACGCACGTTTGCTCATGAGAATCGGCTTCCGCAGCAGGAATCTCCTCGTCACAAAATCGGCATTCGATCTATGGACAGAAAGTCAACGTGAGTTGATATCAAGACTCAGCACACACGAGACGACTCTAATCAGTAGTACAGGCTCGGCAGGTGTCGGAGAAGTTTTGTTCGCTGGTATTGGCGCAGCAGCCGCTGGAGCTGTTGCGGTGGTGAGAGATGGACTAGGAGCTTGGAACAACGCTGGACTTGGTGCTGAGGCAATGATGACTGCGTTTGATCCTGTTCTGTCAGTCTTTGTTGGAGAAGAACTGGACGACGAAGTCATTGGTTTCTTTGGGCAGCGCGTGGCGAGGTGCTTCTCAATCCCACGCTGCAGGAACTTTCCTCCGCAGTCGTTGGGACAGGCCACCAATCGACAGTCGCACGATTCGATATGCTCCTGCAGCTCTGCCGCCTGGAAAGCACGCACACACACACAAGGCTGAATAAGAGATAGCAGAGCACTGGAGAGCATCAACCAGGGGCTTACTTTCTGTCGACGCAGGCAGTGCGGGCACTGTTTGAGCATCTTGTCGCAGCGAAGTTCGTGGTCGAAAAGCTCGAGCGCAGACACTTCAGCGGCGCAATGGCGACACTTTTTCATGGAGCCTGATCCTGAGGCTGGTGCTCCAGAGGCGGCCGAGTCAGTCGTACTAGCGGTGCTTTGACAGCCTCGTTCGTGGCCTTCCTGTTCGATCCAGGGCATTCGACCGGAGCATTTGGGGCATGTGACGAGGCGTTTAATGCATTGGTTTTGCTCATGTTCCACCACTTGCGCGGCGCGGAGAGGAAGCTTGCAGGAAGAGCACAGCACGTGGGACGGAGGAAGTGTTGACGGCGGCCCGGTTAGTGTTGGTGCGTTGCCGTAAAGCTTGGTAGTGTTCTGCCCCGGTGCTGACTCGGGTGCTGAAACTGTAGGCTTCGCTGTTGAACTAACTGCCGCCGGAGCAGCCGATGGTACCTGAGAGCTCTCTGCGACAGATGCAGCACCAATCCCTGACCGAAGAGGCTGTCCTGGTGCAGAAGATGTTTGTGTTGGAGAAGTTACTGCTGGGAAAGATACGGGTGCTGGAGTCTTGTTAGGCGCACTCGATTGAGACCCAGGTGCTTGAGCTTCGGTTGCTGCTGGTGCCCCTACTCGCGAGGAAAAACCAATGCTTTGTGGTGCTGGAGGAGACTCAGAGGGGTCTCTCGGCTCACTGAATGAAGTGCTGCGAGATCGGACGACATCTTGGCCTCCAGGCTTCGGTATACTCTCTGGGGCCTTTAAGGGAATCGATGATGTGGACATGGAGCGAGAAAGGCCTGGATGAGGCGGCGGGGGAGGCGGCGGAGTGCCAGAAGAAATATAAGGCGGTGGACCGATCGGAGGTCTCGCTGGTGTTGATGGGGGAGGCTCGGTCTTGGCAGAAGTAGGAGTGGATAGCTGTGAAGCCACAGCTGGAGCAACGCTAGTTGCAGCAGGTACCAGCGTATGCGGAGCTTTTGTCTGCTCTTGCTTCATCTCCTGCTCCTGCCGTCGTCGATTTTCGACTCGCGATTTCGCCATCTCGGCTTCCGCCATCGCCCCCTTTGCAGTCGAGTTGATCGTTTGCTGTATTTTCAGGCCGGGGTCAAAGGCTTCCGGGCCAGTAACTGGTGATGACGCAGGGCTAGCAACCATTGAAGCTATGGGTGTCAGACCGACTGGAAGGAGCTCCTCCTTTGCTACTGTAGGAGCAGTGGCGCTGACGTCTG
The DNA here is from genome assembly GCA_023334555.1 of Elongisporangium undulatum. Classification (NCBI taxonomy): domain Eukaryota; phylum Oomycota; class Peronosporomycetes; order Pythiales; family Pythiaceae; genus Elongisporangium; species Elongisporangium undulatum. Next base: position 45,084 of record JAADVF010000002.1, read on the forward strand.
GTTTTTCCTTTGGATTCGAGGCACTGGATTCAGCGATTGCAGGAGCCGAAACAGATATCTTTTCGTCCAGTGACGACTTCTGAATAGCGTCGATTGCTGGAGTGGCAGCACTTGATGGCGCTGTAGTTGACGACGGCAGAGTGTTGTTGCCTTCCACTGCTCGCTTCTGCTCAGGCAGACTCACTGGTTCCGATGGGTTCCCGGCTGTTGGAGCAGGGCTCTGCCAGCCGGTCATAGGAGTCACTGGCGGAGACAGAAGCAGTGGAGCAGGCGGGAAATGCGTGGCCGTGTACGGAGAGGACGGCCAGTAGTTGTGGTGAGCTACGTGGGGCGCTTGAGCAGCCATCTGCGCCTGTGTCTGCAGCTGGAGCTGCAATTGCATCTTCTGCAGCAGTGCGTCCATCGTAGACAGATACGAGGTCGCTGATTCTTTCGCGATGTCACGCGCTCGCGTGGTGGCAGCCGCACCGCTATGTGAGTCTTCAAGATCACCAGTTGTCGTCGCCTTGACTATGCCTTTTGCTGCTTGCGCTGTCACACTATCGACGGCTCTTGAGAGCTGAGCGATGGTTTCATTCGTCTGCTTGATCTTCTGGTCCAGCTGGTCGTCTCGATCGTCCAGTGCGGTGTGGATTTTCACGCGAGCGGCCTCCAGTCTCGCGGTCATGTCACGTCCCAGCGCTTCCACAGCCTCGCTCGCTCTCTGACCGACCTCCTGGATGCTGCTGTCCATCTGCGCCACTTGCTGAGTCAATTTGGTTCGGCTCTCACACGAGATTGCGTGGAATCGTTCATCAAAGTCGTGCCGGCACTTGCGGAGCGCTTCCTGGGCGGCGTCCAGCGCTTGTTTGCGCTCATTTTGCTCGGACTCAATGAGTCTCTGAAGCTCGGAAGCGCGTGTTTGCCATGTACCAGCTTTCGCCTCGACTAGCGAAGTCATGGCTGTGGTCTGCTGCTGGATCGCGAGCTCGCTCTTCTCTTTTGAAGTTCGAAGCTGCGTCTTCAGCTCGTCCTGGACCTGCTGCTGTACAATCTTCAGCCTGTGATCCAACTCCATCGACACCGCTGCGATCCGAGCTTCGCAGAACTCGTGGATCTTCTTGTGCTGCAGACCAATGGTCTCTTGCTGCTCAGTCAGCGGCGTTAACTTGGCTTGGAACGATGTTTGGTGCGCTTCTAAACGCACTTCAATCATGGACTTCACACGCTCCAGGCACTTGCCCTCCAGTGTTTCCAAGCTCTCGGCAAGGTGCTGTTGCTTCTCTTTCCGTCTAGCGTCTTTTTGCTGTTGAATGTCACGCTCGTCTCGTGACGACAGCGGCGGATTCATTTGGCTTTGTACCGATGAGACGCTGTCCTGAGCCAGCGTTAGTTTGCCCACGTGGCTCTTGAGTGCTCGTAGTTCCTGCCGCAGCTCCATGACCTCTTCGGTGAGCCCCCGATTCACTTTCTGCGTCAACGCGTCCAACATCAGTGTCGATGAGCTTGTCGTCCGTGTGATGTCCGCGATCTGCTGCGCCTGGTGCTGTAGATTCGCCTGGAATTGCGCCTTGATGGGCTCCATGGCTGCGTTGAACTGCACGAGAAGCTCCGATCTAGATAGCTTATCCTGAGTCGCGACTTGCATGGCATTCCCATGCTCTCGTAGAGCAGCGACCATCTGCCGCAGCTCGAGCAACTGGTTGTCGGCCTGGATGCGCCAGGACTCGTCCTTGCCACAGAGCGACTGCAGATGGAAGCCGATATCCTTCTGGGTCGTGAGCTCCTGGCGCATCTTGGCCTGCACCTGGTCCATTGTGTGCAGCTGCCGATCTGCTGCACACACTTCGATCCTCAGGCGATCCATCTCGTCCGACGAGGACTTGCACAACTGCAGCAGCGCGCTGAGCTGCCGCTCCGCGATCGCAGCGCGAGCGTCGACCTCGAGCTTGAGACTGAGCCGGATCTGCTCCATCATTTGCGCAATGTCGTACGTGGGGGAGCTGTACATGTGCGGTTGCGAAGGCATGTGGTGCACACGGGCTCCTCGCTGCGGACCTGTGTACGCATCGGTATCATCGTAGTCCATCTCCTCTGTATGCTGAGGCGAAGTTGACCGCTGCTTTTGGTTGTTCTGCGAGCGATACGGACGATCGTGGGCATAGCGCCGCTCCGGAGAGCTTCGTCCTCTGCGTTTATGCTCCTGCTGCGTGCGGAAATGATCTGCAAAGGACGACGCGGCTGTCGCTGGCCTAACAGACGTGCCAAGCGAGTCGCGGAAGTAGGCCGTGGCTAGATTGGGCGGTGCCATTTGGGGCGCGAAGCCCATGGAGGAGGCATCTGGCGGCACAGCCGAGAGGTCCGCCGTGAGGTCTGTAAAGTGGCGGAACTGCTGCGCCAGGTTCTCATCCGTGCACTTGATCACGGCCGCGAGATTCGCGTCCCAATCCATGGGCGATCCTGCGCCACCAAAGATGACGTCGGTTCACGCACGCCAGTGCCCATTGGTCAAAATGTACCCATTCCGATGCCATGCTCTGATTGGCTGAATTCAGTTGTGATCCACCAAGATCTGTTAAAATAGAACGTCCATGGTTCGAGAATTTATGTTGGCGAAATTTACGAGTCGTAATTTTCGCACAAAAATGAAGGGACAGGGTTGCCTGAATATAGATTGTAGCTGATTGGCTGAAAATACTTCAAGCAAAATAACGCAATGTCTCACAATTGACTGATTGAGCAGAAAAATCCGATGGTGCGCAAAGTGAGTGATGACGCTCGCTCTCTGCTCAGCATCACGAAATGAATGCGATGGCGGTTGGTTGGTTGGCTACACGCTATCCTTTTCGCTGGGGTGGTCGTCCCGCCTCGCTCCCCCACAGCCCCACATAAATTCCCCCAATGTGAACTGGAGCTAATAAGAACGCGTCTGGTCACGAGAGTCCAGTCCAACATGAAGCCGCGCGCTGAGTCGGACCTGTCGTCCGTTACGGTCCCTCCGAGCCATCAGTGCTCCGTCTCCCTCGGCATTACATTGCGTGTCCCTACATTTATCGCTCCGTTGAGATCGATCATTCGAGAACCAAAGGTGAGGAGCTGAAGGTTTGCATGAGGGAGGATCCCCATGATTGGATGGCGGTGAACAGATACCATCCAATAGGAGACATGTTGAACTGAACATCTCCCTTTGCCGAGGCGTTTTCTTCGCGGGAGATGAGCCGCGGAGTGATGGTCGCGAGCCGTTTTTGACTGGCGGGGCCCGAACCATAACCTTCACTCGCTGGCCATTTGGTTGGTGCAGAACCTGCGCCGATTGCTATTTTTAACCACGAACCCTAATCAATAGGGGTGTACCGTAATTTACTTGCGCTGCCAACCACTGGCTCGTCAAGTGGAAGTTCGCTGGCGGCGGGTAATTTACGCCACCCAATCCTTTTGTTGTACCGTAGATTTCCCCCAATCCCCGCTCCGTTTGAGTGAGTGTGAGTGCCCTTTAGAGACAGCCTGCCCCCATTAGAGCGCGCTCTCGCCCTCTGGAGGCGTAGCCCCATTCGCGATTTATTTCCTTTCGCCCCCCCAGACGCGAAAGCAGCCAAAGCAGCTTCCTCTTCCGTAGCTCTTGGGCTTCTGCTCGCTCCATCGCTGCCACAATCCGATTCCCAATCGCCCCATTGCCCATGGAGTCGCCCAGCAGCGTCATGACCAGCAGCCACCAGTCCATCATGAAGTGCCCGTGGCAATGGCGCCAGCCGTTTCTGGACGAGAAGCGCGAGTCCCGCAAGCGCAAGGCCGGCGATGGCTACTTCTACGACCCCGTGGATCCGAGCTTCGTAGACCATTTGCTGCCGGGCTATGCCAAGAAGTTCTGCGCCAGCGACCTGCTCGAGTCGGACGAGAAGGAAAAGATCGAGCGCGAGATCCAGCGACTGATGATGAAGAAGGAAGAGACCGCCGTGGTGTTCGACCTGGAAGACGACTCGAGCGACGCCAGCGACGACGTCATGAACATGATCAACCAAGAGAACATGGCGCTGGTGGACAGCATTCTGCAAATGACCAAGTCCGTGGAAGAGTCCTCGTCCTCGCTGCTCATGTCACCCATCAGTGTCTCTTCGTCGCAGTCCTCGGATGATGAGGACGACTGTGAAAGCGGCCGCGAAGACGGCGTGTCCATTAACCTCACCTCGCGCTTCGAATCCGCCTCCCACTACGAAGTTCGCTCGCCCTCCACGCTGGAGCTGGTGTCCGACAACCTCCAGGACAACTACTTTGCCTCGGAAGATAGCGATATCCTGGACTTCCCGACCGTATTGACCGACCCCATGGACGATAGCCCGTCCAGCCCGTGATCGCCCCCCTCCTCCTCCGCTCAAGACACGCAACGATCCGTTGTCGTGCGACCGGCATTTCTATTTATTAACTCTCTGCCTTGCTGCTCGTTCGGCTCGCTTGGCTTATATATATCCCGTCACTTCGAAGAAACACCCGCCATCTTCCGCTTCAACTGTTGGAAAAGATCGTCGTCGAATCGGAACCTAACAACCCCCTATGGAACGTATACCACTTTAACTTCACGCGCACTAATGAATTCCATTCGATGCAATACGTATCTACTAAATTTAGTATATCCTTCACGAACCTAATGCTGCAAGCTCAAGGACAAACGAACAGCCTTGTCGGTAGGGAATCCTAGGAGCAAAGGATGCGAAATTTTCGAAGCTATTCAGTTCACGCGATATGAGGGCCATGCTGGCTGCTCACGAGATCCAAGCGTGTATCCTTCTCGTCAGTCGGTCATTCTGCGACGCCTCAGCACCTCCCCCAAAGGGTAATCGTTCGGTAACGACGCCGAGAATCCAAAACGGCTGCAACCTGATCCCTTTGTGTGTCGCTTCATGCATCTCTCCGGCTTGTCTTACACGGGGATCTGCCAATACATATTTCCTTCCACAACGAACGGTCGCAGTAGGTGGCGGGACACCAGCAGCTCCAGCAGAAGCGCGATTTTCTCTTCACTGTAATCGGGCAGCATTTCAGCCAGCTCCGCGGCTCCCTGTCATAACGACGCATACGAAATGCAACAAGTCAGAAAGGCAAGAGTTCAGCACGAAGAATTGAAACCAACAACAAACGCATGAACTCACAATCGCAGGCTTGGACTCATCGTAGCCCTGGAATTTACTGTACAAGGTCGATATTTGAACGGCTCCGACTCCACGCTGTGCAATTGAGAAGAAGAAACGACACATGAATAAGTGGGATCCCTCCGTATGGACAGAGTTGACATTCAAGCGACCTTACCTGGAACGCAAGCGGGAATAACGAGAGCTCAAACTCTGGAGCAGGTCCTCCGGATGTGAACGATTCATCGTAGGCCGACAACTTGGATTCTTGTTCAGCACTTCCGATGTCGAAGTTCGCACCGACCAGCCGATTTGACAACGGGGTGTGCGGTGTCATGGCTCGAAGCTGGGTGCGCAAGAGCGGCGAGGTCAGGTCCAACGGTGGAGTCATGGGCTCATCCGATTGTAAGACCGCAGGAGTATTTGCTCTGTTCGTGTAGCTCACACGCGACTGTAGTGGCTGCGAGGGCGTCGGTGCTGGTGGTGGCTTTCCTGCCGTGCTGTACTTGCGCCGTAAACTTGGCGAGCTAAATGACGGCATCGACCTCTCAGACGGACTGGACGGCATTGCAGACGACCCAGGCGAGCTTAAACCCATTCGCTGACGCTTGCGCTTCGAGACACTAGACGGACTCTTCGGGATCGTCACGCGAGTACCACTAGGTGCCGACGCTATCGAGCTCTGAACGGTGGCGAAAGCCGGGATCTCAGGGCTCGATGGCGTTTCCCTGTGCGTGGTCATTTCACTTTGCGACTGGGTCGAATGCCGTTCACTTGCACTCTTGAGTGGCGGCGTGTACTCAAACGCTCCGACCTCCATCAGGTTCTTGCTCACGAGGGGACTGCTGGGTGGCACGCTACTGATCGCAGAGCTAGGCGTCGGGATGTGTCGAGGCAGAATACCACCGCGTTGGCCACCAGTCTACAACAATTAAGGTATGGATAAGCAGCCAATCAGCATATCTACGACTTGAGTAGACGAATCTTACCTTGATCATGCCAGTTCGTGGTGGTGAGCTCATGGCCGGCGACCAGTTCGATCGGTCCTCCGAGCGAATGGTGCTCGCTGCATCCGGCGCACGTCCCGCAGCCGGCGTCGGCAGGTACGATGTGCGCGCCATCGCTGGAAGTCGCTCACTCGTCATGGTCATGTTCATGGTCTCTTCGTGCACGCTTTCCTCGAAATGATGCCTTAGTGTCGTGGTCTTGAAAGTCTGTTCGTGCGCGACGATCGACAGGTTGCTGTCCAGGCTCTCTTCCTCGCTGATGTTGCTCATGTGAGCGCGTCCCTGCTCGCTTCCACTGCTCGATCCAGGTGGCGTCAGGCCTTCGTATGTAGACCGTGCCGGGGTCGCCGAGGTTCTTCGCGCCACGGGCTGCGCGCGGAAACTCTCGAAGAGCGGGCGCCAGACCTGCGTGGCATCGTAGATCTGCTTGAGGATCTGGTGGTGTCTGCGCATGGTGGCGCAGATCTGCGTGGCCGAGCGGTGCGCCGCGTTGATGTTGGCGTCCACCTCCTGCAGCAGGAACGTGATCCGCTGCTGGGCGTCCTCCTCCGCCATCGTGGCCGCTTGTTCCTCCCAAATAGCGAGGGAAAACAAGGGCGCGCAAACTATATCCAAAACAAGGTGCATAATGAATAATGTACCAAAACCAGTTAAAATCTGCGTCATTCAAGAATAAGCAAAGTGTTAGTACCAAAACAAGGTGCATTGGAGCCTAGTTGCCGTTGGCGCCAGTGCGCGCATTTGCGGATTCAAATTTGAAGTTGCAGTTGGAGCCTCAAGCCGCATGAATCCAAGCATGTCGTCCCTGGGCCGCGGGATCACTGCAGCCGACCAGACGAAGACACCTGAGCTGCTTACTGAGGCGCTGGTGCAACGATTCCATGTTGGCGCGGGACTGGGGGCCAGCGCATCGTCCAGCGCGGCTGTGGAGCTCACGCGACGCGCCGTAAAGGATTTCCTGCAGAAGCTGCTGGGTGCTATGGTTGTGTTCATGGAGCGCGACCGTCGTTTGGATTTGCGTCTGATTGATGTCACGCGTGCATGTCGGTACTACGGCATTCACATCTATGGATACGACGACACGATTGTTGTGCGCGACGACTCTTGTGACGAAGTTTTGCACGTGATGGAGCTCGAGGAGATACGCGCAGCACTTGATACGCCTAAGCGAGCGCAAAACGAGCCCGATCTTGAGCCTGCCGCGCATTGTGCATTTGTTCTCTGTGCGCAAACTCAAGAACGGAGCACCAATGATATTGATGAGCTTGAGGAAGATGAATGTGACGAGTGGTCGTGGTACGACAGTGACGCTGACTCCAGTGATGATGACGACGATATCCGAGAAAGCCAGCGATGCAAGAGTCTTTCGTCATGGAAACGGACATCTGGAATCAAGTCCGTGACGTGGATTCCTTCATTCCAGCGCACACTAGAGATTGCGAATGAACAATTACTCGTGGAACCTGAACAAGAAGATTTGGGGTGTAATGACCCCATCCGTCAAGATTACAGCTCAGAACTCGACGATCAACAATCACCAGCGAATTGTCTCTCTTTGAAAAAAGCTAAAATTGAGCAACCGAGTACTTTCCACTCAACAGATTTACAAAGCTCTGAGATTGAAGACGTCAACTTGTATGTCATCCCGCATCAGGCCTTTTGTGAGATCTTTCGGAGTTTACTGGAATGTACAATCAAAATCAGCTCGGTGGCACTAAGTGCACTACACAGCACAACTGAGCAATATTTGACTCGAAGCCTAACAAATGGAGTGCTTCGAAATCAGCTTCAAACTCTCATTGTGGAAGAATCGGCTCAAGAACTGCAAGACAAGCTTCAATTGACGATTGAAAAGGTAAATGAAGTTCGTCGGCAAACATGAGGGATATTATGGCTTATGAAATCAAGACGCAGCGCCAATATGTTCTGCGTTGTGTCGAGTATCAGCAACAGAATGATGACTTTATTATGGCCGGCTCCAGAACTCCATGTCGATCAAATCCGGAATCACCAGGTACGACAAAGCATATCTCGATAGCGAGCAAAGCCATCCTGCCAGAACGCTTGGAATTTCTCAGCATTAATCGTACGCTTGTTGCGCTCGCGAATTAAAGATTATAGGCTTCGCAAGAAAGCCAGAATCAATCCGATTTGAAGGCAAAAATTGATGTTACTCGTCGAATTGCAGGGATCCAGTCGGTATGAATCCTTGCAATCGCATCTTTAAATCATGTTGTCAGTGATGCATTTCATGCATTACGAGAACTAAAGCAAGCAATCGGTTTTTTATCAACGTCTGAAGAATGAAGAGTTGAAGTTGACTCAATTCGTAAGCTAGACTGCTAAATAGATAGGTTTGCTTCTATTTACATATCTTAGCTGTGTCCTGCTCTTCAATTTGTTTGGCCTGTGTTGACCGAATGAGGACGGTCTGGTGGCAAACACCTACAAATCGGATCAAGTGGTCGAAAAAATCATCGCCAAGCGTGCTACAAAAAACAACAGTCAGCAAGACCGCAGTGCCCACTTTAAGGTAAGTCAATGTACCTGAGATATGCTTCAATGTTGTTGTGGCCAGCATCCGTCACCCAGAGTGGTTTGTACCGCCAAGCTTGCTGGCAGCGCTCGAAAAGCTCTTCGCCGTGCCAGAAAGGCACGACTTCATCTCGTGTACCATGGATGATGGTGACAGGTGACTCGACTTCTTCAATCAGATCCAGGTTGCAGAACATATCTCCCGGCATTGTAAATCGAAACATGAACGCCACACGGTAAATCGAAAGTAACGGACTCTGCAAAATGACGCCTGCCACGGGCTGCTTCAAGCGCGACTGCTTCGCAGCGAGGTATGTCGTCGGCCCTGAACCTAGCGATCGGCCATAACTGATCACCGAGTGTCAGCCCAGGATTAAAATAGTATGCTCAAACAGAAGATCGTACAGAATGATCTTTGACGAGGGGCTCTTCTTCACGTTCACCAGGTATGCAAATGCTGCCTCAATGTCCGCATAGCACGCCTCTTCGCTTGGTTCTCCTTCGCTAATCCCATATCCCGTGTAGTCATAGGCCAGGATATTCACCTAGACGGGATATCCATTTGACCGTCTCAATTTACCAGGAACTGGGCATCAGCAAGTTCTCTGCGCAGGCGCACGTACATGGAGTCGTCGACTGACTTCGCGAAACCAGTCGTAGATCATGCCCAAATCTGATTCATCCCACATTCAAAGCGCCCAAGGCGAAGTAAGCGCCAAGATGCTCACATGCGCTTTATAGCAGCACATTTACCTTCAGCGTTTCCATGCGAGAACAGGAGCGTGTACTCGGCGTGTCTATCTCATTCGTTGACGAAGCGCACACATCGTTAGAAAAGCCGATCGCTGCGAAGGATCCAATCGAGAGAGAGTACTCACTCGTGTGGGATGTAGAACGCTGGAATCCGATTACACATGGACGTCGCAAGGAAGATATACCGGCGCGTATATCCGTACGTGGGCGGAGGCGGCTGGAAAACCAGCGCGGATACCATCAAGCCCATGCCGACGCTCAGCCACTATGGGGCTCCTTCGGTACGCGCCTTGCCCCTCTTCTCTCCCTTGACTTGTTCGCGAAAGCGACACCGATCGAGTGAGGCCACGCGCTGTCTCTCGCGTAGAGGGAGTACCCGCCTGCTCTTATCTGTCCAGCTGCCCTCGGGGGCTGGACGATGGAATCCCAACGGATGAGCTCGCTTCAAGGTCCGTCCGTGCACACAGACAAACGCCGCCCACACAGATCCTCCGGAAATCGATACCATTTCTTGAAGGTGGTACCACGCTGCTCCAAAAAAAGGATCGTGAATGGCTACGCTTTCGAGTTGGAAAGAACGCGTGAAGTGTGGACATTTGGCACTGCGCGAGAAAGCGCGGTGAATATAATGACAATCGGAACTTGGCATCTCATCACAGGTAAGTTTTTATGCGTTCTCATTGACAAGCTTGACTTATGTTTGCCCTTTTTCTTCCTCAGGATTCCTACCTCGGCTCACTTATTTCTTCCGACTCCATTTTGGCAACTTTGTGGCCAGAATGTGACTTTGCACTGATACGATTGTACAGAATGGACCTTTGCCTTGTGAACGTTATGATGTTTGTCGTGGAAGCTCAGCTGGAGAAGTAATCGGCGTCTTTATTGCGATGCGTTTCTGCAGTAATCGCTCTCGAGCTAGGCCTTTCATTTCCTCCGCAAAGAGTTTGCGCTGCTGCTGACGATGTTGCTCAAGTCGCAGATTCAGCTGCGTGGCGCGCTCATCCACGATAGTGTTCAGCTGCCGGGTCTCATGTCGCACATCAGCAAGAAGCTTTTGCTCGTACAAACGGCGCTTCTCTATGGGGCGATCATGTTCTCGGTGAACTCGATACGACGCATCCAGCTGGGCCCGGAATGCCTCATGCTCGTGACATGCATGATCCGCGCGCTGTTGGCGTTGACTTTGTCGCTGCAATTCAATTGTATGATGTTGCTCTTGATCTGATGGAGGTACATCATCCGAGTAGGCTCGCTCATGCCCGAGGTGAAGAAACTCATAGAACGAATAGCGAACAAGCCAATCGAAGCGGTTCTGCCAAATCGCCTCTCCCATAGCTGATCGCACTTGTTTCACAAAATCGTCACTACCGAAGGTTCTCTGAGGAGATGCCTCGTTATTGCTGTCGCTAGAAACTAATTGTCTCCATACCCGCAGGATGATTGGATAGCAAACACTTTGATCAGCGACCCAGTTGACGACTTCCGGAGCAGTGTATCCGTGTGAGAACGCTGTCGTGTATTGATCCTGCAATCGCCATTGGTCACTCCATTTTTCGGGCAAGTACTGCATCGGATTCTTCCCAATTGAGAACACATCAAGGCGAGCCAACAGAGGACCGATTTCTACCGGAAGAGCTGCCAACTTGTTGTTGTACAGGTCCAACTTCTTCAATCGTGGGCATCGCATCGCCATATCCTGTGGCAACAATGTGATACGGTTTGCTGACAGATTTAAAACTTCCAGATGCTGTGGATTATAGATGCATGATTCCATCGTACGAAGCTGATTGTGTGAGATATCCACGTACTGGAGTGATTGTAGTGCCCCAAGGGATGGAGTAAGCGGGGTCTGCAACAAGTTGTGGTGGCATCTTAACTTCTGCAGCTTCTGCCATAGCACAATCGCATCGGGTAGTTGTGTAAGCTGGTTGTTGCTGAGATTAACTTCCTGTAGGTCGCTCAGGCAGCCAATCTCTTCTGGGAGTGCTGTGAGTTCATTCCAAGCGAGCGACAAATCTCTAAGATTTACCAGTGCCCCGATTTCTAAAGGAATTTGCTGCAGGCGGTTGTTGTCGAGGTTCAACTTGCACAGCGATGTCAATAAGCCAATATTAGCTGGAATTGTCAGAAGTTGATTGTGCGTTAATGATAGACACTCCAAAGATCGCAGAGCCCCAATGGATTCAGGTAGCGTGTGCATATTATTTCGGTCACAATAGAGAGTTACCAGGTCTTGCAACCCCTTGATGTCTGTTGGAAGTACCAATATCCGATTGCTTGAAAGGTAAAGCTCTTGGAGTGTGGAAACTTCACCGATGCGACTAGGCAGCGCCGCAAAATAATTATGACTGAGATTTAGACTGCGCAAGTTCGACAATTGCATGCCCAGGACATCATTACCCAGTCGCTTTTGTTCGCATCCAGAAAAATCCCAATGCACAAGGTTCCGAAGCTTGTGTATACTGTTTGGCAGTTTCTTGAGTTGAACATTGCCTCTCAGTCGAAGAATTTTCAGTGCTGACAGAAATCCAATCGACTCTGAGAGCGATGTGAGTGGATTATAGCACAAGTTTAATTCTTCCAGCGCTTGAAGTCCACTTGAAATGTCTCCAAATGCACTCAGCTGATTATACGCCAAGTGAAGCACTTTTAGTCGATGCAGAAGAGATAGCTGCAATGGCAGCTCTTTCAGCTGATTGCTACGTAAATCAAGTAGTTCAAGGTCACGAGCCTCTCCCAACTCATTCGGCAGACTTTCGAGCTCGTTATCGCTTAGATCCAGCGATTTCAGGTTGAACAAGTGCGCAAAAATCGCGTTGGGTAACGTTTGCAGCTTGTTCCTTGACAAGTTTATCACCAATAGACTCGACAGATTCGTTAGAGCGTCGCGTCCATGATACAAAAATGCCGGGAGCTCTTTCAATTGCCTTCCACCGTAATCCAGTACGTCATCGCCACATCTCGCCTTTTGGGTGACAATCTTTTCCATCTTTGTTGCAATCAGCTCTTGCGCAACGTGCATTTCGTGGGCCTTTCGCTTTGAACGTGCTTCCTCCATTAGTTGCCTCAGCCTTCGTTCCTCTTTGGCCTGCCGCTCCTTGATTACGCGCTCTTTCTTCCGAGTGATTTTATCCTGACGCTCTCGCAGCGCCTCGTTCGTACGCGTTTGGGTGGCTTCGTGTCGCTGCTTTTGATACCGCGCATGGCGCTCTTCATCAGCGGCCATTCGCTGCTGTTTTTCCGTGATGATGACTTCCTCTTTGGCTTTCAAAGCCATGATCAACTCCTCCTGCTCCAGCTTGTCGAGCGATGAAAGTAGCAACTGGCGTAGACGATCCAACTCTTTCGCTTGTTTGTTACCTGGCTTTGGTACCAGTGCAGCTAAGATACCGTGACGGGGTCGCCCCGGTATATTTCCCGTGTTATCATCAACTGTTGCGATCTTTATGGCATTGGCGATATCGGGCGTTGAGGCCGGATCAATATTCCGGCGCTTGAGCTCCTCTCGTACATCGATGAGATGCAGCCAGGCGTGTTTGAACTGCTCCAAATTGATCATCGATCCGTGTTTTGGAAACAGGAGTCGCACATCAACAGTGCGTGCTCTCGTGTCGATACCCAACAACTCGAGCGCCTTCTCGTATTCAAATCGGTTAAGCAATTCGTCTTGATCAGCATCGAGCTGTCGGAACACGTCCGCAGGAGATAAAAATTTCGATTGCGCAGTAGAATTCGATCCTTTGGAAGCTTGTCGAAGGAAGTTTGTAATATAAAGAGCGACAACAAACTCACGCTCATCGATGTAGCCTCTGTCAGCAACAGCAACGGTTAGGTTGAGCGGTGTCGAAGGAAATCCCACGTAAGACTCACTTCTTTTGGTCGTCTACGAGATCGAAGAAGCGCCGAGCCTTGGACTCCAAGAGGTTTAGCTTGCGATACGCAAGCATTTGCTTGTACTCTGCAGCAACAAAAAACTGTTATGGTCGCCTCGCGCCTTTGATATCGCAGTGAGAATCTGATGATGTTGTTACCTTCGAAATCAATCGAGTTGGATTTATCCTCATCAAACATGCGAAATAGTTGCTTGGCGTTGCGCTGCAGAGCGTCCAGCGCAAGATCGTCTTGGTCTCGCAGCTCGTCCTGCTCCATGTCGATCATTGTGTGCATCAACTTCTCTGCGAGCGCATTCGTTTCTTGCAGAATCTGGGCCGCCGATTTTTCTGGAGGCGTGTAGGACTGGAAGACTCCATACGCAAAAATGAGCGGCTGGACGCTCGGAGGTTTTGCGGCCGATGGTTTACAAATGATGATCGAGGAAAATGCCATGACATCGAAAAGCCGTAGCTCCTGCTCCATGGTTGGTCGCAATTGTGTGCCTTTCCATTGGCCCTCGGGCCCATCATCGAGCAGAATCGTTTCGGCCGTGGACTCTAACTGCTTGACGGCAGCTGTGTCTTCTAAATCATTCGCTGCGGAGCGCGACAGCAGCACGTACAGAGGCAGATCTCGGTCGTTTGTAACTTGGACATTCACAAAACGCAGCCAATACGTGGGGTCATCATCGGTCTGCCCCTCAGATTTCCTCACGAACAACTACACAAAGTAAGAGTGCGGCATGATGCGTCATAACCAGCTTTTACTACCTGGATTTTTCCAATCTCTGTGCGTTCAGCCTTGCTGGTTCTCTTGGTTCTCCATCGCCAGTCGAGTTTCTTGGCGGCCTTGTCTTTGAATGGGTTCCTCACTCGGACTGGAGGAGAGCAATCGGAGAGCACTGCCTCCAGCAGAATCGTCTCCATCACCCGTTCATTTCCTCGACGAGTCCGTGTGTCGATAACAGTATAAATAGCTATCAATGGAAAAATATGCGCGCGACTGTGCATGCGATGGAACGCTCAATAGAAACCATGATTTCTATTGTGATTATAGTTTACTCTGAAGGTATAAGCCAGGTTACCAGCCACGAGGAATTCTTACCCAATTGACTGTCGAGGAACGCTTAAAGTGCGGGCCGTGGAGCTCATAGGTGGTGATTGTTCATCTTCATCAGGTGCGGTTGACGAATTGATGTGCATATTCCTGGACATTGTTGTCACCTTCGTATACCGAGACGGAATGCTGACAAAGTACTTTGTCATGGCTGTGCAAAACCGCTTGCGGTAATGCTTTGGATTGAGGACCGTGATCTCGCCTTCATCTTGGATCAAACGCTTGCCCGCATGCTCAACCATCTTCAGGAAATCATACTTGTGGATGTAATCAATGATCGACGCAACGACTTCCTGCTTTCTCACGTCGTACCCTACCAGCATGGAATAATCTGTGGCTTGCACCGAAGATAGAAACGTTGTATCGTTCACGATAGCGGACAGCAACAGGGAGTTGGCAGACTCTTGCAACGGTAGCGGGATTCCGCCAGCCATCTCGACAAAATTCCGATCCCATAGAACGGAGCCAGATTCATCACTGCGTTCCTTGTATCGTCCTTCCATCTTTCCCTTTAAATCGAACGAAAAACTGACTTCTCGTCCGTAAAGCAAGTTTTCCATCACAAGGATACACATCTTCTGCTCGCTTTCGTTCTGTGATGAAGATAGCAAAAATAATTAGATACACATGTCATTCGCTTCGCCACAAAATAATGGTTACTTACCGAGATTGTGACCTTGTAGATTCCTAAAACCTTGCTGAGCATGGATGACAGCTTGTTCTCGAACGTTTTAGCCATGTAGCAAAAGTATTCCTTCGCCATGCTCAAGAACATTTGCACTTCGATCTCTGGAATTGCTTTCGCGATAAAACGCTGATCGCGGGTTTTCAAAAAACCAGCGCCAGATTTTCCGCCTGCAGCATTCCATTGTTCACAGTGGCAGAGCGACTCGACGTAGTTCCGGTCACCACCATAGTATAGCCGGCGTAAGGCGTGGAATTGCATCGCGTAATATGACTTGCAGCTGAAGCGTGTGACCGGCTGAAACTGATTGTCATCGATAAATACGTGATCCACATTGTTTCGCGTACTTGAACGAAGTACTTGTAGCATATTGGCAACAGTTGATGGGCTTGCCTTGGAACTCGAGTCACGGTGTATATTTGCGTTCTTGGACTCCGATTGACTGGTTTCTCGATGAATATAGTCGTTCACATGCTTGAAATATTCCTTGGAGCAAAGCGAATACGCAATCACAGAGGTGGGCTGAGAAGCATTTACCAACACTGAAGTGCCCTTGACACCAGCTGGTAAGCTAGGGTGCCACGCCAAAAGCCTCTTGGGGATAGTCAAATAGCCCAATCCGTCAGTTTTCTTGATTTGATATGTTCGACGGAACGTTTCTAGCGCCTTGCGTGACGATGAGATCGAGTTGACTGTCGAAGCTCCCAGATTGTTTGCGTATGTGCTTCCGCTGTCTGAGGATCCGCCATTGAGCGCTGGGAATGAAAGACTGATGACATCTTCTTTCTCATCAATGCTCCAAGGGTCGGCAAACTCGGTCAGGTTCATTTGAACTCTCTTGTTACCACGCGTAAGGGTGTTGGTCACTTCGTTTGAAACGTTCTCGTACCCATTGGACTGTGTCGAATCACGAGATGCGAGACTACGAGCAAATTTAGCGAGATTTTCCAGGTTGCCAGCCATGCCTGCCATGGATTCCTGGAAAGGAATATCGTGAGCTGGTTCGCCAGGAAAACTGGAAAGAGCAGAATCGCTTTCTGATTGAGCTAGCTGGTCGAACCACGCTCTAGGTAGAGCACTTTTTGGACTGCCTTCAGCAGCTTTAATGGTCGGTCGAACTGTTGCATGCATAGCCTGAGTGATTCGTAAGCTCCATCCAACTGCGTACGCATAAATTTGTTTGAAGTGCATATTCTTGGCAAACATGTCTCTTGGAGGATTCGCTTCCATCTTTGGCGCATAACAAGAATACCAAAGCATCACCTCGTTCCGCAACAGTTTGAGGTTGTGCTTCGCGTGCAATGGAGTAACCAGGTCAGCCATTGATTCAGCAATTTTGGTGGTAGTTACCACGTAAACTTCGCGTGCCAAATCGCATAGCTCGTTGATAGCATCCAGCTGTGCTTCATGGTCAATATGGTCACGCCAAAGAGCAGGTTGAAGTGCAACATGAAGAACAGGTTGCAATGGCTCGCACTGAATGCTCACGACACGTCCTCGACGGCAAAAATAATGCACGAATGAAGGATCACGAGATCCGCGAGCGCGGCTCAGATGTGATAGCCGGACAGTATCGATTTCCATTGATTTGAGATAGAACATATCTTCGAGAAACTTGCCAAACGAGTAATTCCATACATCCCTTGGTACAACAGAATATTGGGTTGATAAATTAAGCTGAGGCTCCAATCCAACGATTCGTGACCACATGATAGCCTGATCAGATCGTACAAGGCGAAGAACAGCCCGATGGCTGATATCTCGCAGTACATCAGCAGCAGGAGCTGATCGGTCACTTTGATCCTTGAATTCACTTAAGTCCTTCACACGAAGCGTAACTCGGACTGTATCATGAGAAAAGGACAGTTTTGACGCCGTGAAGGCACGTTTAAATTCTCGCGCACTGGATGAGAAACAGTATCGCTCCAAAAATTGACCCAGAGAACAATCATTCGCGCTGTAAAAATCAATGCACATCATTTCTGCTTTGGACGCCGTCTTTCCTTCAAGAGTGCTCCAACACGAGGAAAACAAAATTCGATCGCGCAGGCGATCGGAAGACTTGGAATTGCAAGTGCAATCACCAGAAGTATGTGTCCTAGTGATGGCTCCTTCTGACGTCGTCAAATTGCCGTTGTAATCCGCAACACCAACCGCTCGCAAGGAGCTGATGTTGTTGAAGTGTGTGTGATCTTTACACCACTTGCACATCGATTGAGTCTCTTTCAGTGCAGCTCGCATAGATAACGAGTTCGATTTCAGCGAGGTATACAACGATCTTGAGCTTTTAGCAAACCATTCTTCGGCAACTGATCGGATCTGATCTTCATCTGGAGGTAGATATCCATATTCTAGCAGAAGAGCTCGCTGCAGTCGCATGTTGTAGGCGGCTCGGATAATCACGGTCAAAATAGAAGTGACTTCACTGAATACTTCTGAGGAACCTCCACGAAGGCATAGTGTACAGCCTTTGGACTTGACACCCCCCTCGAACACGATATTTTGGCGCTGGGGACGCTTCTTGCGTACATGAATCGGAATCAGTTCAATGGGTTCACCGTTAGCTTCATCACTCGTTTTTTCATTGTACCGCCGACCGCTTTTTGGTTCATAATCGCTCACCATCACTTTGAATTGCTCACAAGTTCCAATCACACCCCTTGCCGAAATTTTGTCCACATGGTCGTAAGAAGTTAGCAAAGAGGCTCCAGTGCACCGCGCGATTCGCTGCAGATCCACCAGTCGAACGTTTTTGATGACCACTACACCATCCTTGAAAAGAAGCTCTTCTGCAACACGATGGACATGCCCAGAAAACATGACAATATCAGGACGCAACGTCATGATTTTTTCAGTCACAATGTGCATGTACTCCACTTCTTGGCCAGCGACACTTTCGAGTGACGAGATGATATCCTTGTTTCGCTGATAATCAAGCTCCGATGCAATCAATAAAATACGTGGCTTCGGAATACGATGGCGCATTCCTTTGCGCGCAAGACTCTTGTGAACAAGTACCCCGTCAATGAAAAGACTGTCAAGCACGTCGCCGCCATCAAGAGTTTTGATGTGCACATACTCCATGATATCCAACGCATCTCCTTGATCCGGCTCACATGTGACATTTTTCGTAGCCATTCGAACAAAGCTATTAACTATTTGCATCCACTTGCGCACGTCAGGAATTGAGAGCCTAGACAACGCTGGTGAACTTTCAAGCAGGTGGAATATCCGCTCTTCAATGCGCGCTCGTCCATGTTCCTTCATTATCCGGCGTGCCTTCTTTTCTCTTCAATAGCCATGTGATCCTCCGAGTTGTCACGCGCATCCTCCGACAATCCAATCACGGCCAGTACACCACTCTCTCGTGCACTGAGCTTGTCGTCTTGAGATATGGCGAAACCTTTCAAGCGATCAATTTCAGAGGATCGAGGTGCTTGAAACGGGTCCAGATTTACAGAGCTGCCGAAAGATGGGGTGTCTCCAAATGTCCCTGAGTGAGCTTTCGGTCGCGGGATCGAATACGGAGACTTTGGAAATGATCCAATGGTCACCTTTGGCTGGAAATCCTCGACAGGGACAGAGAAATTCTTTTTGTTCAAAACATCGGCTCGAGTACTTGCACGCTTGAGCTTCCCAAAAGAATGAAGCAGTTGCTCTTTACGCGTCTCTTTGCCACCACACAGTATGAGCGGATCACTATTCGACCGCAATCGTTGCTCGGACCCACGCTGGTTTTCAAAAGTATCCTTGATACCACGAAGACCCGTTTGATGGGCAAGGTGTTGAACGCTTGAAACAATTTGAACCTTCGGGAACATGCTGAATAACACTGCCGCCCGTGCTTTCTCAGGTTGTTCACTCGAGCGAATATCATCGCTGATTTCATCTTTGTCAAAGAGCTCTCCCTTGTCCAAGTGCTGGAAATGCGTATGCTCTGACATTGAGCGCTCCAACGCTTCCGCAATGTGCGGTGGCATCAGCATCAAAGTTTGAGAAGACGGCGAGGGCTGCGGTTTCTGAACACCATCGAGCTTTACGCCACCACTGACGAGCTCCATTTCCAGCCCTTCACGTAGCTGTCGATGGCACGTGTGGCACACAAGCTGCTTCCGAAGTCGCGTGATCGATTCATCCACCTTGGTCCCGCCGAACGATTGGGGCAATCGCGCGCAGCACTGCGAGCAAAAGATCTGCCCGCACGACCGGCAATGGTGGCGCCTGCGAAAGAACGTGAACAGCTGCTCGCACTCGTAGCAGGCCTTGGACGATCGGTCGGACATCCAAAAATGCTTCATTGATCGGGATCGCTCTCGTCGTCGCTCGGGCGATGATGAACGCGCGACGTCTTCCTTGTTGTGGGTCTTCTGGAGCTCAGCGCCAGCTATATCGTCATAATCCTTGAATACAGGTAGATGCACTCCTTGTGGCGATGGGAACTTGGTCATTTCGAACGGGTTGCCTCCATTCCGACTCATGGTTCTCGTGCGTTGCAGGAAACCTACGGTCACGTGATCGTACGATGCAGCTATGCCGAACTCCTCTCTTCCAGGGCGATAGCTTCCGCGAGCGAGCTCAGTCGGCATCAGCACCAGTGCTGAGCGCAGCGTCTCTTCCACTTGCTGCGCGCTTAATCCACTCAAGCTCTGACCATTCACACTGGCGACGACAGCGCCTGGCTGGATGCCGAGCAGTTCGGCCGCGCTGCCTGGATGCACGTAGCTCACACTGGCGCAGAAGTCGCGGCGCGATGAAGGCATAAGCATCAGACCCAGCAATGTATCCATGGATGGATACGGCGTCGGCACGATTTGCCCCGCGCGCCATTTCGGCACCCGCAACCGAATGGTACGCTCCATGACCTTGACTCTGTCGCTGCCGGTCTTGCTATTACCGGCTACCCGACTGCGCGGCTCGAGCCCGTTGGGCGGGAGACTATACACATCGGCCTCGTCCCGCGCGCCCGCAGTGCAGACCGTCGAGAGGTGCCGCACGACGTCGCAGATGGCCGCCATGCTGCCGGCCTTCGGTTCAGCAACAGCAACGGCCGGTAATGTGTCAAAGTCAGCCCCATGGAGTGCCGCGACAATCACTCCGGACTGGCGCACGCGGAAAAGCTTCTCAAAGACCTGGCTTTAAAGACATGGGTATCCTGTGGGAAATAGATAATTGATGAAAATCACTGTGCATTGGCTTTAAATGTCATTAAATCCAGGCAGTAAAGTCTCATTTGCCGGCCAAACCCGTTTTATAGTTACGGTAGTTTTCTCTCCATGGCCAACGCTATGCGTTTGGGTGGTGGTGCATGCAGGCTGGAAAAGATCCAGGAGGATGGGAGACGCATGGCGCAGTCTCTGACCACGATGTATTTCTGCGATCTGGTCTCTGCTTCAGAATCACGAGACGCGATCTTTGCTGTGTACTCCAATGGGTGGGCTCTGGCAGAAGTGGGGCCGACCGCATGCAGCCAGCCGTTCACAACCCAAGCAGACACAGGAATGGAGCCATTTCCATGTCTCTAAGAGATGGCTGAGACCATGCGTCAGGGGGTTTAACGGCGTGAAGATCTGACTGAAACGATGTTTTGGCTTTGGATTTAGATCGAGCATTCCTTGAGCTCGGGCTTACAATATTTACATTTCTTAATGGACAGACACGGGCGGACGACACGGCGATGGAGAGAAGAGAGAGTGCGCGGTGATGGCGCTAGGTGGACTCGTCAGCGAATCCCTGGGGGATCTATCAGCAGGCGCTCTTGGTCAACTGTAACACGTACTCGTAGACCTTCTGGATGAATTCCTCCTCCAGAACTCTGTGTTCAGCAGAGAACCCAAGTAAACGTTGCCAGCACGCAGCGAGCAGCTCTTCAACCTCGAGCGCCACGAACGCGCGGTAGAACCGCTGGTAGAGAAAGACGTAGGCGCGCACGAGTCCCTTGTATACATTGCCGACCGTGCACATCTGAACCGAGGTCGCGTCCAATCCAGCGCGAGGGAAACGCGTCTCGTCCTGCATAATGCTGTTCATTCGCTTCATGAGCTCGTCCATGGCTACCACGTCAGGGTGCGAGCCCTTAACCTCGGACAGCATGTCGTAGAGCATCGAGGCCTCGCTGAAGAAATCTGGGGCCATTTCAGCCGCTAACAGAACCGATTCCGTGGGCGATATGGATGCTTCCTCCAGCGACGGTGTCGCATACATGCTGTAGAACTCGAAGAACGACAGCGAAGACGACTGCCCCAGCGGCGACCCGCAGCCGCTCGGACTCGCATCGCCGTAGTTGCTATCACTGTGCGGCTTGGAGGAACCCAAGTGGCTGTTACTGGCTCTCAGACGCAGACGCTTGACCACGCTGGCATAGTTGTCCTCCGGGATCTCGTGGGCCGCATTGCCGAAGCGGTGCGCCGGTCGTTCGCGCTTCATGGACAAACCTCGACTTTCACTTCTGCGAGGCCCGAGTGCATTTCGCGGTCACCCATTTCAGCGGAATACATAGGCTACAAATATCAGCCAATCAAAATGCGAAACGGGAGTGTAAGTAACTGTTATTGGGCAAAAAAATCCAAAGATATCACTGCTGGTCATGGCGAATAGGTGTTAAAAAATTCAAGCATCGATTTCCATTGGCTACTGAAATATTGGTTGATGGGTTAAGGGTTCGTGGCGTTTATGGGGGAGGGGTCACCTGCCATCGCATCACGTGAGGTGGGTATTTTGGAAAGCGTAAACATGTAAGGAGTCTCTTGGCCTCATGCCGAATGACAATGGAGACATCCGTGTTCATCCAGAAATGTGTTGGTATAATTGTTGAGCATCAGAACTTTTTCACTACATGTTTTTTTGCGAGTCGACTAAAACTCTGTTCAGAGTAGCTGATTGAAAATATCATTTGCTCAGAAGTATGTTGGGACACATGAATATAGACAGGGGAAAAGTCGTCCAGGTGACTTTGAGGCAAATGTGAGAGTGAGAATTGCTTGACAACCGTCAGGGAAACGAATGGTGAAGGGCCAACTTTGTAAAAAGTCCTCGTAAATATATTTGTCCGTATTTACGTATAGCGACGTAAACCCTTATAACTGGTACTATACCGGTATTATCGGCTCTGTACTGTCTCATGCGTCATCAATCAGTTTCTGGCTCGTCTGTCACGCCTACTGTTCAGAAACGAGGTTGTGCCCTTGCCCGTTGTCTTTTTATGACGAGACGGTTCTTTATCAGATCTCTTCCTTTGAAATTATTTTTCGTGGATTCTTCCTCTCTGCTCAAGCTCCATTTCATTCATCCATCTTCTCCATCTTCATCGGTTATTGCAGTGAGAGTGTCAGTGGAAGACCATTTAGCTACTGCGTGGATCTTTCTCATCATCACGGTACGTCCCGTCCATCATGGAAAACAGAAGCTTTGTCAACGAAGTCTTTCGGTGTCGACAGAGCAAGGCTGTATCGAACGAGCGGCTAGGTATCAGTCTTGGTTATCTCAGTGGCCCTTCTTCCAACCATCATGAAGGCTAATGAGCTGGTGGGACACGTCCATAGTGATCACTGACATTCCAGTCACTTGTTGTCATACGCCTCACGCAGTTGCTCTCGCTGTCAAAATTGTGGTGACTTTTGGGCCACCGCCTTCTATTCTGCGCATTGGACAGTGGCATACTGAACACAAGTGAAGTGCGGCCCCGGTCTGACCCCTGGGGGGAAATCTGCGTAATCACTGGACGTACCGTACGGAACAGATCGGAAAAAAGTGAAAAACCTCGGTGGACACAAACTGGCCTGACTGCTGGTATTTCCCTGGGCGCCGCGCGCATCTGTGCTGAAAAACCTCAAACCTCGCGCGGACATGCGGAGCCAACTTGCGCTTCTTGAGGTACGCTGATGTGCTGCACAATTTCATTTACAGCGAGGCCAGGCCAGCACCAACGAATAGTTACAGCGAAGAGCTACAGAGAACAAGCTCCTGCTCGCTTCGCTTTACAGTAGTCCCCGCCAACAGCTCCTGTCTGAACCGACAGACGCCCTCCGTCTGTATCAACTCACCCCCATCCATCTTCAACCATGGACGACGCCAACCGCAAGCGCGTGCTCGAGCTCGCTGAGCAAAGCGAATGGGACGGCGTATGCGCGCTCATCCAGACCAACGGCTCGCTTGCCAAGGCACAGGATGACTTCGGCATGCTGCCGTTGCACTGGATGTGCACGGATCCATCTGTCGCGCTGGATACGCTCACGTCAGTGCTGCAGGCGTTTCCAGCCGCATGCCAGCTCGAGAACTTATCCGGAATGCTGCCCTTGCACGTCGCGATCTCGTCCAAGCTGCCAGGTATGCATATCAAGAGCCTCTTGGCGGCCTATCCAGAAGCCGCGTTCGCGAAGGACGCGCGCGGCCGGTACCCGATTGAGTTGGCTGTGGCCAACAACCTTCCGACATACACCACGGATCTGATTCGGCAGGCCGGAGCCCGTGCCGCCCGCTCGCCCTCCGTGATGTCTCGCTCATCGTCAGTCGATGACTTCTCTCGCCGAGACACGCTGAGCCAACACGATGGACTGATGAAATCCCGATCCATCGCCTCGCTCACGGATTCCAGCAACGGATCCGACTATGGCCGCCTTGTGGACGGCAAAACGATGAACTCGACCGAGATCTCGTGCCAGCTCAAGGAGCTCCTGACGCAGCTGCAGCAGCTGAGCGTGGATATTCGATCGGGCTCATCAACGACCGCATCGACCTACCGCAGCTCATTCTCCAGCGTGCCGTCCTCGTTTGACATGAATCCCGACGTGAACTCCGTTCTGTGGAATCCGGCCGACAAGTTCGGCTTCACGCTCGCGCCCGTGAGCAAGGACTGCGGTGCCATGATCATCAAGTTTGGCTCGCGCAGCGAAGTGCTTGGCGCTGAGAAGCTCAGTGTTGGCGATATCCTGCTCAGCATTAACGGTGCCTCGGTCGTCGATTCCTCCTTCGCCTCCATCACGCGATTCCTCAAGCACTCGAAGGTGACCTGCACGCTGGCGTTCTCTAAGCGCGAGGACAACAATCAAAGCAGCAAGGCTGCCTTCGGCAGCATGCGTCCCACCGACCACGACTCCATGTCGTACTCCAAAGTGGCCGAGCTCCTGGACATGACTCTGAAGAAAGTATCGGCCATTGAAGAATCCATGCGGCTTTCATCGGCCATGTCGTTGTGCACATGAGCCAATGTGCAGGCTTATCCTAGTCTTTGTCAGTGCCGTAAGTTGCTAATCTATTGAAACGGAGGCTGCCTCCATTAAGTAAACGCGTGAAGCGCTTTGCTGTTCCTCTACAATTGTCAGTGAAATAGTCAGAGATGTAGGATTGCGCGTGAAGAGGTCCGCAGATCAGAGAACATTCGTGCCACGCTCATCCAGTTGGACTCTGAATCGCATCCATCACTGAACTCAACCTTGCAGAATTAATCGTACCTTTGACGGTGAGAGTACAGTACTATGCCTACAAACTATACACTGGTTGTACACCGTATAGTGATGTATAATGTATACCCAAAAACGAGAATGCGAACCTAGTGCATAACTACGTGGCCCGGCGCGTACTTAATCGAAGATTGCCCTTCTGCACCTCACACAAGCGCAACATGGCGGCCGTGGGCGGAGCGATGTCGCTGCAGGACAAGCAGAAAGGTAGTGCGGGAGTCGCTTTCCCTCTGTGTATGTGTGAATTCATGTGCACCATTCGATTCCTCACACTCGTGGCTCTCTGTTCATATGTGTATGCCTGACCTGGTGAACGTAGAGAGTCTGCTGCGGATGCTGGACTTTAATGCCGAGGGCAACGGCCCAAGTGACGCCGCCTCTGCGTACGATCGCTCTATTACTATGCTCACAACGGTCGTATGTCCTCTGTAACACTGTGCGCCTCTGTGTCTCGTGCCTGCTGCGTAGGGATGGCTGGGGAAATCAGTGGAAGGTGCTGATCTACGACAAAGTCGGACGTGACATCATCTCGCCCATTCTCAAGCTCCACGAACTGCGTCGCAAGGGCGTGACGCTGCACATGTTGATCGACGCCGAGCGCGACGCGATCCCGGATGTTCCGGCGATCTACTTTGTGGAACCTACGCAGGCGAATATCCAGCAGATCGTGGCCGACTGCGCAAAGGAACTGTACAGCACGGCGCATCTCAACTTTACGTACCCGCTCACGCGCGAGTCGCTAGAGCTGCTGGCTCGACTGGCGGTCGAGGCTGGCTGCACAAGCATGGTGAGCTAGCTGCCTTGGTCACTGCTGATGCTGCGTTTACAATGAATGGATGTAGCTTACTGCGTATGTGGCATGTAGATCTCCAAGGTGTACGACCAGTACACGAACTTTGTGTCGCTTGAGCCGAGTTTGTTCTCGCTGCACCTGCCCAACAGCTACAGCGCATACAACGACGCCAAGGTGCAAGATGTGCAGATCGAGCAGTCCATGAGTGCTATCGTGCGCGGCTTGTTTTCGATCCTGGCCACATCAGGTCGCATCCCAGTCATTCGATGCCCGAACAATGACGGACCATCGCGTATGGTCGCGGAACAACTGAGCAACACGATTCGCGAACATTTGGTACGTGACCATTGTTCTCCTGGGGTTGTTATGGTGCCATACTGACGCTTTAAGTGTCTACAGACTGCCCGCAACGGCATCTTCAGTGAAAGTAGCATGAATTTCCAGGTATGACGATCTGCATGCGATTGCTTATATTTGTGCGAACACAAATTAAATCGCCGCCTGATGATAACAGCGTCCAGTACTTATCATCATGGATCGTAATGAAGACCTGGCGTCGAGTCTGCATCATCCGTCGACGTATCAGGCACTCGTTGACGACATCCTGAAGATTCAAATGAACCGGGTCAAAGTATCAGTGAAGACGTCTGGTGGCGATGACGGCACTGGTGGTCGCACGGTGGAGAAAATCTATGATCTCGATATCACGAGTGATAAGTTCTTCGAGACCCATGCAGGCAGTCTGTTCCCCGACGCCATTGATGCCAATGAAGAAGAGATGAAACTTGTGACCAAGAAGGAAGAGCAAATCCGAGCACGCGTACGTCTTGTGTCATTTTTTGTATTGGTTGCGTGAATGGTTTGACTGATGATCTGTGCGTATCTGTAGACTGGGGGCAATGATACTTTGCTCAACGGAACGCAAGATTTGGTGGCAGCAGTGGACACTCTGCCGATGCTTGTGGAAAAGAAGAAAATGCTGGAGGTCCATACCAACATCTTTCATGCAGCGTTCGAAGGCGTCACGTCTCGACACATTCCTTCGTATTCCATGCTTGAGCAGAAACTGATCGATGGCTCTCACGTTGACAAAAGCGAGCTGCTGCAGTTGCTTTCCAGCAGTGAAATGGGCAATCTGGCCGATAAGATGCGTCTGCTGATGATCTACTATTTGACGAGTGGGGCATCAGGAGCCGAGATTGCTGAATTCGAAAGCGCTTACCAGCAGTTCGCGGCTGCTACTGGTCAAAGCGAGTCATTTGCCCAAGCGTGGAAGTTTATCAAAAAGCATACGGCCTTTCAGAAGCACGCCAGTGTCGGTGGATCTCTGCAAGATTCATCCCAGCAGGATTCCGCTTTGAATGGTGGCGGTGTAAATATGAGTAAGTTTAAGGGTCTGGCGCAAGGTTTCCTAGCGCAAGCTGCTGCCAGTGTGAAGAATTTCCTTCCGGAGAACAAGAAGCTGCACATCACGCGTGTCGCTGATGCCATTTGCGAGATGCGCCCCAATACGGAAGACGATCACTTTCTCTATTTGGACCCGAAGGTACGTTTTAACTCGAGTTTCATCTTTCGCATTTGAGTGACATCACATCTTTCTTATCACATCAATAGATCAAAGCACATGGTGATGTCCCTCGTCAACGATCGCCATTCCGTGAAGTGATGGTATTTATGATCGGCGGTGGCAATTACAACGAGTACCAGAACCTCATGGCGTATGCCAAGGCGCAGCAGCCTCCACGATCCATCTGGTACGGTTGCACAGAGCTGCTGAATCCCGAAGAGTTCCTTCAACAGCTTGATTCGATCAGTGTGTGAGTGCCTCGATGTCTCATGCTTGGCAACAGATCGATAGGCCAGAACCAGCTAGTTTTGTCAATGAAAGGGTTTTTCTCTCTGATTATATGGTTTTCATAGTTTAGTAAATGCACAGGCGGTCAAGTCTTGCTACGTCCATCAAGCTAAGCTGAACCTCATTCGTGGTTTATACACAGTCATTCCCACTGATGTCCAAGCAGGAAAAATCGTGCGTGGATTTGACGACCTTGGCTTTGTAGGCCACCGTTTTACCGCGCGCCCATGAATATGAGTTGTCCCACGACAGCACGACCGTGCCTTCTTCGGTTGCCGTGAAGGAGTTTGCAACAGCTTGCCCTTTGCCCACGCGCGTCTTCGGTATTTTCTCGGCTTCTTCGGCTCCTCCAAGTCCCTGGGTACGGAACTTGACGCTGAAGTCGATATCGTGGGCTTTCACCTCATATTCCCAGCAGATGGTGTCGTTTACACTCATGCGAAACGGCAGTTGCAACGTACCACCGGCACGGATATCTGCCTGTGTGGCTCCATCTTTGCAGAGCAAGAGGTAGCTGTCTCTGCCAAGATATCCTGTCTGTGGGATCGCATGGACCGTGTTCTTGCCTCCAAGAAGCTTCGGCAGTCTGTCTCGTCCGCCCAACAGAGTCAGCAGGTGCGTGAACGCGTCACTGCCCATACGGACCTTGTTCAATTGCGTTTCCTGCAGCTTTGTGGTCGTGATGATGGCATTCCAGACCTTGTGGAATACCCAGGGCGTGTGCAGGATGATCGTTTCATGCACAGTCTCTGGGTAGCATTTGGTGGCGATCGAGATCGTACTCTGTACACGCTGGAGCAATCGCGGGTTGAAGCGCGAGATGGAAAAGCCTGTGAGGTCGTGCACGACGATCGTTTGAACCAATGTTTCGGTCTGACGGCTTAGCTGGTCCAATTTCATGGCGCGCGATTCCATTGCGTAGAGAAAGAAGAGCTGCCAATCATCATCCGTGAGTTCAGTCATAAGCGCACGAAAGTCGGCGTAGCCGGACATTTCGAAATCGAGCACATGGCCATGGACAACGTCCGTGAGGTCGTACGCATACAGAAATGGGATATGAGTGCTGCAAACCAAGCAAAGTCAGTGTGTGGCATAGTTTGGCAAAAGATCAGAGCTACGCACATGATCTTTTGAAAGTTCGGGATCTCTTCCAGCGGCATGTTGGTTTCAGCGATCGCATCTCGAATGAGATCCATCTGGTACTTCCTGCGAAACTCGAGCATTTCTCGGTACTTGGTGGCCGCGACCGAGACGTTCATCTTGTGGCCACGCAGAAAGCGAAGCAGGCGCACGTCTCCAACCAGCTCTGGGTAGTTTTTGCCGTATTGAATCAAATCTTCTTCAAGGCTTTGGCGCAGTGCTGTGAAATTAAAAGCAATCATCAGGTGCAGATTCATGATGCAAGTATCTTATAGCTCACACTGACCTCGGAGCTTGTCCTTTTCTTCGTCTGGGCTTTCGGAGCTGATCAAGCAGCGCCATTCGTTGAGCTCATCGACCATGATCTTGGCCGCCGAAGGATGGGCGACTGCGATCTCACTGAAATCGTTCGTTGCATCGAGCACCTCGTCTGTGTCAGCACTGCTTAGCGCTGCCTTCCTCTCTAGCATGCGCTCGGCGTGGTCTATCGAGCTCAGGCGACGCGTGCGTTCTTGCTCCATTGTCTTTGGTATACCAAACAAGGTGTTTAGATCCTATCACGGCTGAAAAATGAAAAGTCCGGAAGTACCTGCACAGCGAGTTGCTGCTGCTCTGCGCGCTCTTCCAAACTGAGGTTCTCGATCTCTTCAAGCTCTTGAACACGTCGATCTCGCTCAGCTTCAGCGGCCTCGATGGCCTGCTTCTTGTTTTGCTCTCGAAGCATCTGCTCGTGCACTTTGGCGATCTCATACTCACGCACACGGCGCTCCTGCTCTTCTTCAGCCGCACTGATGGTGTACTCAATATTGATCTGTCGGACGATGGCCACTTCGTCCTTTACAGTATACAAAGGAGGCAGGTTCAGCGTCAGGAGACCAAGCGGCAGTGCGTACCGATTACCTCCAGATCTTTTGCCTCCGTCATTCGCCGTTCACGCTCTTCATCAGCCATTTCGTCCGCACTATATACGTTCACAAAGAGATTCCCCATCAGTCGGGGACAGCACCAACGGAAGTCAAGCACGGCTGTCGTACAGTTTCTGGTTGACTGCCCGCTCAGCTTCCCGCGCCTCCACGATCTCCTGCGTCTCCTCGATCTCGCCGTCCTTCTTGAACAGAAACAGACTCGAGCTTTCGCGACGTCCGAGGTGCGTGTTCTCCATCTCCTGCTGGGTTTCTTCCATGCTTCTGCTGGCTGCTGCTGCAGTTGTTTTCCGTGTGAAGCTGTTGGCGTGAGCGTTGCGCGTCGTTTCAGGTACCGATGTACAGTCATACCTGTGAAAATGAATACATAAATGTACTGTGGCGCCTGCCATAAGCAATCATATCATGATGAGCATTAGCCATCCACTTTAACCATGGCGAGCCAGGACGATGAGCAAGTGCCCAAGACGCTGTTCGCCTGCGCGCTGGATGTGCTGCGCACGGGCGACGGCTTCGCCAAGGCTGACAAGTCGTCCAAGTACGCGGCGCTGTGGAAGAGCGGCGCCATCGAAGAGATCGTGAGCGTCGAGGACGAGACTGACGCCGTACCGGACCACCCGGCCCGCCCGGGCAACGTGGTCGTGGTCGCGCCGCAAAAGGTCAAGCAGGGCTCGCGCAAGGCGTTCGTGCATGGCCTTGCGCATGCAGAGAGCTACGCTATCGACCTCATGTGGGACATGGTCGCGCGCTTCGTGGATCAGCAACTACCGCGGGAGTTCTACGATGACTGGGTGCGCATTGCGGACGAAGAATCGCAGCACTTCCACGCCTGGGCACATCGGCTGACCGAATTGGGCAGCTTCTACGGCGATCTGCCGGGACATGACGGCCTCTGGGACAGCGCGCACGAGACCCGAGGCGACATCCTGACACGCATGGCCATCGTGCATCTCGTGCACGAAGCGCGTGGCCTGGACGTGGCCCCGAACGCCGTGGCTCGCTTCGAGAAGGCCGATGACCAGATCAGTCTCAAGATCCTGAGCAAGAATTACCGTGAGGAGCAGACGCACGTGGGCGCCGGCGTCAAGTGGTTCCGCTACGTGTGCGAGCGCGAGGGCGAGGACCCAATCAAGAAGTTCCAGGAGATCGTGCCTAAGCATTTCCAGGGCAAGCTCAAGCCGCCATTCAACAAAGAGGCGCGCGACGCCGCTGGCCTATACGAGGAGTGGTATCTGCCACTCAGTTCGCTGGCCGCGCCATTGAGCAAGGAGGATGCTACTGCCCCTGCTGTCACGGACTCAGCCGTGGCTGCTGATGCAACTGCGGCCTAGAGACGTAGAGACCATCTTGTGCATTTAGATAACAGAAAACAGTGATACCGTGCGTTACAACGACCCCTAGGATTTGTTCTTCCACGCGGTTACTTCTTCAATGAGGCCGTGGATTGTGGAGCGGAGGATCACGCGAACACCACGCAGCTCAGCTAACTTCTTCTCACGTTGGCGCAGCTTCACGTTGAAGCCGAAAATCGGGCAATCGCTGTTGATCGCGACGTCGACATCTCGAGCAGAGATATTACCGATTCCCAGGCGAACAGTCGAAATTCCGCTCATTTCATCGACTGTGTCTTGAATACTAGTCAACGACCCAGCAGTATCAGCCTTGACGATGATGGACAGCATGTTGGACTCGTCTTCTTCATCGTCATCATTGCTTGATGCCTCGTCTTGTTTGGCTTCCACTGCTTCTGCTTCTTCAACAACAGGCTCCGGAAGTTCTTCGGTCTGCGACTTCTTGCGGTTACCTGCGTTCTCATTGGGGGGAAGAATGTTTTCTTCAAAGTCTAGGGCGAGTTGACTACCACAATTGATAAGTCAGGCAAGATTCATCGTTTCAAGGCAGCAGTGTCACGTCATGACTTACCGTTGCTCAATCACGCGCTTTGCATGAGCTTCAGGGAGCACAAAGAATCCCGACTCATTCGGAGCGTCCACGTTCTTGGATTTGTTCGAATACATAACGTCCACAACCATTCCAGGCACAGCTCGAGCGAGTTCCTTGCCGTCCGCGTTGCGAACACTGCGCACGATGCCGTGAATCATACCAGCTACGAAGTGCTCTTGCTTTGTCAGAGTTCCGTTCTTCAATAGCACGCGCAGCACTGTGCCTCGTCCTTTCTCGGCAATGCTCTCGAGAACGAGTCCCTGGCCCGAGACATCCGTACCAATGTACGCCGTCAGCTTCTTCTGAATCGCGGGCGCTTGCACCAATTCAGCAATCTTGTGCTTGAGACCGTCCATGTTCAGAGCGTTTTTAGCCGATATCTCGACCACAGGGCTTGTCTGGAGTGCCACAAAGGATCGCAGATCTTCGACCACAGCTTCAATTTGTTCACGCGTAGCCACATCCACCTTGTTGATGCACGCAATTGCAGGGATCCCCGAGTCTTCGATGGCACCGATGGATTCTTCTGTCTGCAGCAGAACACCTTCATCGGCCGCCACGATCAACAGCACGAGGTCGGCCACCTGCGCAGCGTTCGTGCGCATGCGGAAGAAATGGAAATGCCCCGGTGTGTCCAGGAACGTCGCGTGCAACTCATCCGAAGCAAGCAGCATGGTCTCGCACACGTTGATCTTCTGCGTGATGCCGTGCGCTTCGTACTTGGCAATGTTTGAATCACGAAGAGTGTCCATGAGCGTCGTCTTGCCGTGATCCACGTGGCCCATGACAGCGATCACCGGATGCCGCTTCATGGCCAGAAACCCGGTGCCTTCTCCATCGGCTGCGGCGGCCGCGACTCGCTTGGCTGACGGCGAGAAGAACCGCGGTTCGAGGTCTTCGAATGCGACCTGCAAGCCCATCTTGGTAGCGACCTCCTGGGCCATGGAGAACGGCATCACGACCTGCTTGACGTTCTTGAACGCGAACTTGTTTCCTTCCGGGTCGGTCATGTGCAGCTTGCGGTTGCAGCGCGTGATCACGTGCTTGAGCACGTCGTCCAGCGGTCGTTTCAGGATCTTGGCAAGGTCACGCACGCGGATGAATGCCGGCACAGCCGGTATAGGCTTGGGCGGCGGCGTACGCTTCACGGGCTTGGGCGGCTCGATCTCTTGCACCGCCACCGCGCGGCTGCGGCCGCGGCGCGTCGTACGCAGCCCTCGCGTGGCCATGGCCTCTGCCATCAGCACGCTCATGGTGGGGCTCGCATTGCGGATCGCAGTCTGCGACTGCAGCGTCAGGACGGAGGACGACGGCGAGCGGCGAGCGCCTCGGCCCAGTGCACGCACCAGCAGCATGATGATCCGAAAAGTGCAACCACTGGTGCAATGCGCGCATTTGGGGTACAGCGTTCCACCGTAATAGAAGACCCCTCTCTGAGTCGGTCAAGACGCCAGATCGCAAGCGATGAGCTCCATGGGGTCGTCGCTCTTGGGCAGCGTGGGGCTCGTGGGGCTGGGCGTCGTCGTGGGCCGCGTGGAGTTTGTGCCCATTTGGCATGGCGTTGTGAACGAGCTGGGCGCCATGGCACCTGTGCGCAAGGTAATAGAGAGAGGCGAATGAGTAGCGGGCACTGTGCTCAATGCTCACATGTGACGCGTGTTTGCTCTATAGATGGCGATGGTGGGCATGCTGCTGCTGCTGCTAGCGATCTATGTAGTCGCATTTATCCTCCCGCTCGACTGGATCGCGCGTCGCGATGCGCAAGCTAGCGATGAACGCGCTGTGGCCACGACCTCGTTCCGACGCGAGCTCAGGAGAAGAGGCAGTTACAGTATGAGCTATGTATCGGATATCAAGGCGCACGTATTTGCAAGGTCATAAACGTTTTCAGGATGCACTCACTCCATTGAATTTCTGGGTGAGAACTATGTGTAGCTCTGTCTCCTGGCGTATGCACTAAGTGGCAGATGCCGGGTCGTGCGTGAGGGGAACTGGCGATGACGGCTCCGACACCGACGCAGGGCGAGTGGCGATTGCACCAGTACGCTTCTTGGAGAATAGCTGAGACAACGCCTTCCGAGCTTTGCCACTCGAGAGAGAGTGGTGTTGATGGGTCTTGCTGTCCTGCTCTTCGGTCTCATCGTCCTGGACGTAATGCGAAGGGCTCACGACCTGGGTCGATGGACTAGAACGACTGCTGCTTTCACCATAGCGAAGGCTTGGTATAAAAGTCTTGCGCAGAGACGAGTGGTGATGCTCAGGCATCTCTAGATGAAAGACCTTGGCGCTTTCGGATACAGTTGCCTGGGTTGCTGGCGCCTTGGCATGGTCAGCGCTCCCTCGTGGGCTGGTTGTGGATGTTGATACCGATGGTGGAGCCGACTCCAGCGGAGCTGGTGCGACAGCAGACGGAGTGGCTGAAAAGGCAGCCACTGCATTCGATGGAAGATGCTTTAAAGGCGCGAGGCCATCGAACGCTGCCCATCGCGTGATGTCGCACTGATCACGCAGGAAAGTCGCGATGTTGGTGAAGTTTCGACCGACTTGCGACAGCACGTCGAGAATGACATCTCGTCGAATGCGAAGCAGTAGATCCATGGTCGTACACGTTTTATCGCAGTACACCAACGCATGAATCTTGACGTTGAACCCGCGCATGTCTTCCAGAGCTTGGTGGTTGTGGCTTTTTTTGTTCTTGTAGGTCACAACGACCTCGATCATGCCCAGGCGAATGCGCTTGAACAGGATATTGTTGCTCGCCCTGTCCTTCATCTCGTTGATCTCATTGCTGTTGCTTTGCTGAGCATCCGCTTGTGCGTCCTGTGATTCTTCGTCGCTCCGTAATAGTAATTGTGTGTCGTTGTTTGGCGGATGAGACAGCATCTTTGTTGTCCACGCGGATGCAGAGTCGTGAGTAAATCTGCCTGATCGCGTGCGTCCGTCTTCCTCGTGTTCTTCGCGATGGCGCGAGAGTCCAAGAGATAATGGTTGCGCGGCTTTACCAGCAGCCTTGGCTGCCTTTTTTAATGCTGTGCCCACAAGTCCATCATTGCAATAAGAACTCGGGTCTGGTCGTTGCAGAAACTGAGATCGAAATTCTTTGCGCTGCTCTTCCTGTCTTGGACTGTTCATGGTCGTGGGCGGCGTAAAGAATGCGACCAATTGAAGGATCACTTCTTGTGTGATGCACACTTGGAGTGGATGCGTGTTTACCTCGAGGTGCTGCACGACAGTGATCCCGCCGACAGGTGCAGCGATCTCAGCATCAGCACGAATGAAAATGATATCCCTCCCTCGCTCTTTCGTAGGATTCAACGGCCCAAGCAGATCCGGATACGGTGTCGCTGGGCATAAATTGGCGCAGGTCAAATTCTTCAGGATCAACGCGAATGATCCGGATTGGTCTTCGTATTGCTGCATCTTGAAGCGAAGTGTTTCCATGCACAGTCGAATAATGTCCGAGTTGACTCCACTCAATGTCAGTGATGCCATCTGCAGCAAGAACTGCAGTTCCACGTTCGGTCGAGGCTGGAGCTTCTTCTGCTCCGCTTTGATCTCTGCGCGGAGTAGCTCAGAGACCGTTTCGTATTGCTGGGAATAACGCTGAAGCTCGTCCGTGTTTTGCTCCGGCTCCATCTGGGTGTTCACTGTCCCCGTCAAACTCATGATTGTCGTCGCTGCTGAGCTGACACGTCGTCGAAATAATGGTGACGTTTCAATTTCATACGCCAGGGAACGGCCATTTTCAGCTGCTGTAAACGCAACATTTGCTCGCTCGCTCAGGTAGTGATTCCACCGACATGTTTGCCTCCATTGCAAATGCGCTATGCTCCATTTAATCTGCTTCTTCAGCGCCTGTAATTGCGGGATCGATCTCGGAAACTCGCTTTGACGTGTCGCACTAGTATACAGCATTCGATAATAGTTTGGCGCGTTCTTTTGCGCAAGTTTTGTGGTGAGCAACGTGGTCAACACCATTGCAAGATTCTGAAGGATATCTTTGGAGTCCGTGCTGAGACTAACTTCAATATTCGGAATTTGGATCTCCACTTTGTTTCGTACTACGGTCTCTCGATCAATCCAAATAATAACCTGGGTTGGGATTGGCGCGATCACTTGCTTCAATAAACTCTGCGAGCTGGGGCAGTAGGAGCCGTCCGCAAGCGCTTTAAGCCAAATGATTCGAGACTTCACATCAATATCTAGTGGTGCCGTGAAAAGCTGTAGACCATCCACCATGAGATCAATGCGCTCGTGGTGTCTGTCAAGCGAGAAAAAATCTTTCAAAGTTCCACAATTCAAAGCAAGGAGTACAGATCCCTATGCAAAGCAACGATTCAGTCAATATCATACAACCATAAACATGTGCATGGACGTTTTTTCACCTTGTTGGCTTGGTCTTGAATACTGATCTGGCAATCCATGAAGGTCACCATGAAAAGAGGCTCAAGGTCGTTCTCATCATCTGGGGTCGGTTTCTTATAATTTCCAGTCGGCGCTGTAGTTTCTGTTAATCGGAATGATTTTCGCTTCATCGATGCAAAATCTGCCGACATATTTAATTCAATAGGCTCCAGTTTGCTTTTACGATAAAATATGTCGCTGTACTTTGGATCTTCAGCCAAGGAGGTGACTTTACGTGGACTATGGCTTGAATCTGTTCGTGAAGTCTTATTAGTACACTGTGACAATGCAAAGGATATGTATAATTGATTTCAGAAACAAACCTGGTCGTGAAGAAGAGTTAGTAGCCGTTTTTTTATGTTTTGGTTTGGCTTCAAGAGGGCAAACTGGCTCTGGAAGGTGGGCTAGCACGACTCGAATCCAGTTTTCACCAACATCAATGAGTGTGTCTAGTGCTCCGGGTGTGACTACAATACGAGCATCTCTTGCAAAAAGGCCCACCAAGAAGCCAAGGTGTCTGAACTCACTCGCGAAATCTGTCTGGTCCAGTTCTATGTCGGTATCTGCCATCTCTGTCGATTGAGAGTTAGCCTCTTGATCTGAATCTCGAAAGCAGAACGGATTGTGCTGAGGGATTGCGAAATGGTCGAGAATGTTTTTCCTTGGCTGTATTTTGCTTGTGAAAGAGTTGATCCTTTCCACTTGAGGCGTCGGTTGAGCTGGAAAAATTGCTGTGTGAACCGGCATTTTCTCAGAGCCACCACCAGCATGCACAGACATAAGAGTTACCGAAACAAGCGATTCCCCTCTACTACCAGAATCTGGAGTACAAACGCGTATTTGTACATCTTGAACAACAACGATCACTTCGTGCACAATCCACTTGGCTTCGTGTGCACACACAGTAAGTCGGCGGGTTTGAGCTGAAGCCAATGCTTTTGTAAAAATAAGGTGATTGGATTGAAGTAGAGCTCCTGAAAACCCAAGTTTCCCGTTGATGCACGCTCGAATACCAATAGGTCGTTTTTCACTTTCATAGATGATCAAATCCAAACCCAAAACATCAAATGACTCAATTACCAGGCCTTTGAATATGTTCAATAAAGCGGTTTGTGCTGGTGTCGAATCTGAAAGGTACTCATTCCGGATAGAATAACGACTTCTGCGATGAAATGGATACGGTGGAAGGCTTTTGTAAAGCGACGCGAACAGGATGAGCCATTCAACATGTTTCGTATATAAGACAACCGAGGTACGAGAAGCAATTTCTCTCTTCGATCGTGTGCTTGCTGCATTGGAACTTTCGCCTGTATTTATATTGGCGTCCGGCGAAACTTCTCCTCGTACAAACACAGATACCCCCGTTGCTTGGAATGCATTCAGCAAATCAAATATGTGCGAAACTTGGTGAGTCTCGTCCGTTTTCAAGATGCGAGATGCACGCATATCCACAACCAAGCGATCATTATTGTCAATACCAAGCGAGCGATATTGAACTGGAAGCATGTAATGCATTGAAGCGTTTTCGTTTGCTGACCACTCAATCCAAACTTGGGTCTTGACGCTTCTGAATTCTGCAATATTTGACAACGCACCTGGCTCAATTTTTGCTGTCAATCGACGAATTTGAATTACAATATGTCCAGCTGTATAGCCAAGGCTCATTTGCTGAACTGATATGTCCAAGTAATCCGCAAACCCAAAGGAATTTGTCGATTGCAAAAGCCGAAGCGTAGCATCTTGTACTGATAAATTCACTTTGCCATGAAGCAGTCGTCGTAAAATATCCCATGGCGCAGTGCTATATTGCTTGTCGATATCGAGCAGCATAAGAGGAAGAAGCGATTTTGCCAAGCACGCAATATCATCGAGTGCGTACAAGTATCCAGGGCTAAAAAATAGAACCGGGTGAACTATTTTAACTTCTGTGTCGAGAAAACACCGCAAGTTGCTTGCAAACACATGATTGGTATTCAAATATCGTTCACTTGTTGAAGGAGCAGCAATGAATATTTTACCAGCCACCTCAATGCGATCGCAAATAGCAAGTGGAGACGAGAAATTTCGTACACGAACACCCATATCAGCAACTGTAACGGATAATTCCATTCCCATGAGCAGATCAAACAAAGGAATGTACGCTTTTTTATCCAAGCCATTATTTTCGAACACTTGAGACACTGCATTTGAAGACTCGTCCAAGTCGCGAATGGATGTTACAATTTCGTGCTGGTCAGATTTAAAGACGAGGTCAACATCAATTTGACCTATTGACACAGAAAACAGTTTTCCCTGGTTACTTCCGGTGGCGCTCAACTTGAGCTGCTTTTTTACTTTATCGACATAAATCTTAGCATTTTTCTCCACCAGCAAGATCTTCATCTCCTGAAGAACATTTTCGCTCAGCATGTCAGCGTTTGTAAGCTTGATTGTCGTTAGTTGTTCCTCCAAGACCTGCGAGCGTAGTTCTTGTTCTTCTAATTCATCAATCCACAACGGGTACAAGCGTTCAAGCCAGCTTTCGAAAGGCTTGTCAATACATTCCACACAAAAGTTTTGTATTTGCAGCCAAACATTCATTTGCCCCAAATAAACTGGATTTTTCAAGAAATACTGGTAGAAAACAGCTTCTTGAGGTCGCCAGTTTGATGTTAATATCGTGTTCAATGGCACCAAAAAGGGTGATAGCGTTTCGTGCAAGGAATTCAAATGAGCCAACAATGGAAACTCTACTTCACACTGAAGATGAAGCCCCTTTATGTCGACGAGCATACCGTCATCCCGGCCAGAACTTGCAGTTGTATTTCGTTGGCAAGCACCTTGGCGCCTTCGCACCATATTTTCAAACTCACCGAACACGTAATCACGCCGCTTGTCTATAGTGTGTCTTACAGATACTCCTTCAACCAAAACGATATGATGTCCATTGACTCTCAATCCAATCTGATCAAATATCCAGAGGTCCGGCAAATCATCGCCTCCAAACAGGCCGATACTGACGCCGATTTCAATATCTGGAGCTATACTTGCACGTAACGTCACATTTGTTGCACGCATTCGGTTTAATTTATCTCCGGTTGAGCTAATCAGTTGATTTAATTTTTCTTCATGCATCAAGCATTCGCTCAGATCAGTCAGAGGCGCGTTTAATCCACCATCACGATTATACACACTATCACAGCTTGTGCAATAGGTACCATACGCGCTGCGCATTCTATACAGCATTTCCCAGGTAGAATATGTCACCTGCCTCACCAATTCCATGACACGTAACTGTGCATCCATGCTCCATTCGCAATTGATTTTATCCGCGAACATATCAATCACACTGCTTGACAATTCAGTAATCTGGGTTTCTTCCAAGGCAAATATGTCCACAGTAAAATAGGGAACATGGGTGCTAGTTGTTGATGAACCCCCGATGCGCTGATTGTTGCCTCTCATTTGATCAAGGCATTTTTCAGCGCGATTGAGTTGTCCAGATTGTGCTCTGAATGAACTTCGCCGAGGGGGCCTCCGATCAACGAATGAAGGAAGAAATTGGCGATCTCCGCTCATCTCGTCTGCATGGAAAGCTTTAATTTGCTGAATGCTGATCCGAAAGCGCCCTGTCGTTTGCTCTACACTCATCACAACCGTTTCCACGGTTAAATACTCTACTTGGCTCTCTTCATTGGAGTCGAGGACAAATATTGCGAGAGTTCGCTTGATGCAGCACCGAAATTGTATCAACTCGGATTCTTTCAACTCGTCGCGACATACTTCCTGAATCGTGTTCATGCTTGGAACATGTCGCAATACTTGATCGTACCAACTGAAACTTGATGTACTCCTATCCATCAGATTTACTTCACTTGGATAACTATTTGTCAAAAAGGGCGCCATTACGTACACTCCAAGCTCAAGTGCTCCACCTATGGCATGCATTGCATCAGGAGACCATTTAATCTCTAGCCACTCTGCTTCCATCTCAACTTCTGCAAGATCTTGGCTTGTGTTCATGAATGAGACAGGGCCAATGAATACGCGAGCAAAATCCAACGACAAAAAACAGGTTTTTTCAGATACACGATCCTTGGCGTAGTATACCTTCAACCGTGAGCATTGCAAGTCAGCAGCGGATCGTACTCCAAGGCAATGCTCTCCTGAAAAGGGGTGGCCAAAAAGAATTATTTCGTCCACGACTAAATGAATGTCAGGAACACCTTTGGGTAGTACAGAACACCGTCTGTCTAGTGAAATAATTTGAACTTCGCAGTGCGATACCTTGAATTGCATTTCAGCTTCGACATATTCGATCAAGGGCATTGTCGGTTGGTGGGCAGATTCGGCAGACGGATGTAATATTAACCCGAGAGTTTGCAAACGCTTAAACTCATGATGCACGGTCTGAACCCACGGGCCAATATCAGCGGTTGCTCGAATTGTCAGTCCTTTCATCTCTCCATTTATCCTGATCATGAGCGTGGATTTCCAAGACGTATCTTCGACAAAGCTCTTGTCGTCAGCTCGAGTGATTTCACCAGACTTTGTTGCTTCCACTTTAACTTCTACGTCGGATTTTATAAAACCGAGTAATACAATAGGGGGAGTGCCACTATCAATGACTCCAATCTCAAGCTCTGCAAGTTCAACGATCATTTTTCTCTCCACAGGCGTTTTCGATGCAAAATTTGAAACCCCACTATCACGAAAACGAACCGTCGGGTCAAACACCTTGATGCTAATGTCATTCAGCTTGCAATGAGCGTCACGCAACTGTAGTTCGCACTTATATCCGCCATTCAGTTTAACATCCAAGGAATTCAGCTGGAATGTGATGTTGTCAGGGAACGCATCCATGATCCATAACGGCAACAAATCGTTGCGTAACCTAGCAGCTTCGGAGTGGTCCATCTCGGTTGTGTCGCCTTCGCTTGCGAATGGAACGGGCACATGATTTGTCTGCCAAACGGTTTGGAAAATTCGGAGTACATCCGCTTCGATGTTGATACTTTCACATTGAAAAGCAATCATTGTCGGGATTGGTGGACGCGCATTGTGTTGATCTCGAGATTCCGGGATGCTCACTCTGATTTCAGTCGCGCCGAGTTGCAGTTCGCCAGCCACATCCGGAATGTGCGCAACTGTCGGCTGAACGTAAGATATATGCACTAAGCATTGGAAACTGTCCGCCTTTGACTCGAATGCAATGCGTAGGCTTCCATGCTGCACACAACAGTAAGAAACATCGTCATTCGTAACGCATGATCGAATGTAGTGCACTTCATCGTGCCCGTACCTCCACAGAGAGCAATACAATTTGATCGCTCTCTTTTCGTACGATATCAATCGACAACGAAGGGATTGACAGCGTGACCCAGTGCAATACAAAGTAGATGATGTGGAAATGATGCAGCCAAGGCCGGATGCGTTTCCATGCTGGATGCAGGATGCTCTTGAGGCTCACCCCAGTGTCGAATGACGGTGCAGACGGTGGTGTCCTACGGGGCTTGCCTCCTAAATCAGCTGTTGTTATCACGAAATGAAGAGCCGGGACTTCAATGGAGAGAAGCTTCTCCTTCGTCGGTGTACGGATGAACCGCAGCACACATCTCCAAAAGGAGACGTGCACGTCGCTGACAACGACCGTCAACGTAGTCGCCGCATCGATACGGATATCTGAGAGCAAGCCTACTACAGTCCGCAGACGCGTATCTGTGAGGTGGTCTGCATAATACAAGTGCCACCTCCCTCTCATTTACCTTTGGCAAGTCCGGCAAGCGCGAGTTGAAGTAGCCAATGGCCGCACTACAGAGCCACACATACACACAACAACGCGCGTAAGAGGACCACGCTCAGCACCACCCCATGACAGCCGCCGTAGAGCAGAGGGTCTCACCTTGGAGCCCAGGACCAGCAGCAGCAGCAGGCCAGTCACGCGCGTCCACATGGATGACCGCTTCTGGCGCACTGGCGTCGTTTCAAAGTGAAACAAGCGCTCGATCCACCATCACTCTGCTGGAGTGGTACATTGTACCATACAAGGGGTACGGTTTGGACAGTTGGGGGGTACAGAACACTGTACTGAATTGCTAATACCGGTTACTGGCCATAATTCGCAAAAGAAGGGAAGCAGGATGCGGCCGATACTCAAGAGTTCAAGTGGCTGTATGAGCCAAGCGTCGCTCTCGACGTCGTCGGTGGCCACTGGCAGCGGCACCAAGCGCGACGACGACACGCGGTCCGTGTCCAGCGCCTCCAGTCGTCGCGTGACGTTCTCGCCGTTCGCGAAGACGCAGAGCGCCATGCCGAGTCCAATCCGCGAGCACTCCCCTCGCCAGCAGTCTGGAACCGCCGCGGAGGCCAGCCGAAGACTCACGTCGGACTCAGACAAGCGGTGCGTCCATGAAAATACTTGGTTTTATGGGTGCCAGTATTCACGAATGCCTTCGCTTGATGAATGGCGTGGATGCGTTGTGCTTCTTCTCGCAGACGTAGGCAGGATCGCCAGCTCCTGAAGACGCTCTACCTTGAATCTCGCAAGCGAAGTTACGGCGTGCGTATGATGCTCCATGACGCTGTCTCGGCGATTCAGCAGGTTCAAGGGTGCGCCACGCGCCAACTTCGACAGATTCTCGGGGAGTACTACCCGGCCGCATCCACACGCACACGCCGCCGCTCACGTCGACGCATGCCTTGGACTGATTTCGACCGCGCTGATCACGAATACATGGTGAATCTCGTGCGCTCGCAAGCCCCAGTCGATGCGTCTTCGCGTTTGGCGGATGGTGTCACCGTGCAGCCGCGCCTTTGTAATCGATCTTATCCCCAGCCCAAGCTCACGCCCGCGTGCCAAGGAGGGTTTGCCCACCTGCTCCGCTCTGCTGGAATCGCGGCCGACTCGGAGGATGACACGCGCGAGCAACAGGCCATCTCAGCCGACCTGGGCGGAATCCGCCACCGCTCTATGCGCCTGAAGGCCTATGGCTCCTAAGCATCGAGGCAGAAAAGCGGAGCCAGAGGGAAAGACCAGGATGGGTGCAGAAGCCAGCAACTGGTCGCTTCGTGTCCATTGATCCAGAGGGAGTTGGCTCCATATCTTTTCCCGAGAAAATCAACAACGGCTGAGTGAAGGTTGAAGGTTCGAAGATCCCTAGGTAGTACAACAGTACACAAAACGCCTTTGGCCAACAACACCCACTTTGAGTAATCTTTAGCCAAAGGCGCATCCTCGATCTGTAATCATAACAGGGCTGAACCTAAATCCTGGTGCGTCAAGCATCAGGGTTGACCAGCAAGACAAAAGGGATCCACAACGTAAAAGCATGGTTGGGCTAAATTTTAGGAAAACGTCGCATAAAGCGAAGCCGTATCCTCTCCAGGAAAATCAGATTAACCTCGGATTTTTGAGGCCGACAGCCAATCAAACGCCGCCGGATCAGGAAGCAAGGCGTTCAAGATGTGTGAAAGGTCACACGGAGGAGCAACTTTACGTACTTTAGCCGCTCGTGGCTGTACATGTCGCTGTCCTTTCGGGCTTCGGACCAGTCGTTTTGGCGCGAGCCGAGGCAGGCAGCAGGCAGGCAGGCACACTGGTGGAGCTACTAATTGTGGTTGGTGGGTAACTCAAGTCATCCCTCTTCCGCAGCTGCTGGCGTTTCTTTTTCTCTTTCCTGGGCAATCTGCGGCCTGGATCTGCATACACTTTTCTCTCCGACATACACGAACAGGCGCCCGTGACTGAGTCTTTAAGAGCCAGAGAAGAGCACGTGAGTTAAGTGCCTGCGCCCTTTAGATAGTGGCCGAAGCGGCAGCTGCTGGTCCTCCCCCTCAAGGAGTCCTCTCCCCCTCGCCCTTGTTTCTGGCCGGCCCTTTTTAGCACACCCCCAAGCCACCTTGAGGAACATCATGGAGCGACGCGAACGATAAAAAAGCAGGCTTGGGGTTGGAGGTTGAACCGTGGAAAACGAATACCCTCTCTAAGCCGTTAATGAATCTGCTTGCATCCACTCATGACATTCAGTGGGAAAAACCAGTTTCCGATGGATTCTTGCTCTGCGATATGACCTTCGAAAATGTATGTGGATTAAAATAGGGTCCATGCTCTCCCCCCCTCCCTCGTCGCCCCGCCCGTCCGTCCTGGGGCCCTGGGCCCAGCCAGAGGGTGGGGGAAGAGAACCCTCCATTGGTGAGACTCCGGGCAGGGCTGGCTGGGTCGGGATTTTGCTGCTCGGCGGCAGGCAGAGACAGCGAACCAAATAAAAAAAGCAGAAGAGCCAAGCCCCACGCGCCCAGCCAAGCCAGAGAGGAACCGCCGCCGCCTCGGTCCCTTTGCATTGGGAGATGGAACCGCAGCCATGGCCCACGACTGTGACACAAGACCAGCACGACCCGGGCATGCAAGACCAGGACGCCCAGCTGCTGCCGGCGGCTTCGGCTTCTGCCTTGCTGCATGATGTGGCCGCGCAGCTGCAATCGTCCTTCCACGAATCGTTGCAAAAGGTGAGGAGGTGTACATGGCTTCATGCAGCTATCTTTGGCACACGTCATGAGCCGTCGTGGTCGCCATGGGATCGAGCTTCTCGCGCTC
This sequence comes from Elongisporangium undulatum, assembly GCA_023334555.1. Taxonomy (NCBI): domain Eukaryota; phylum Oomycota; class Peronosporomycetes; order Pythiales; family Pythiaceae; genus Elongisporangium; species Elongisporangium undulatum. Next base: position 89,241 of record JAADVF010000002.1, read on the forward strand.
GTTGGGTCCCATGGCGAAGAACATACCGGCAAATCGCACTGGCAAAGCGACTTGACACTGGATGGAGAGCAATGGTGCTGACTGCTGAACTATGATGCCGGCAGGTCGTATCGGATATTGGAGCTCAGTATGGACTCGATGCCTTCCCGCAGGTTTGTGTCTCTCTGGCTGCTCGCTCTCGCCCCTCCATCCGCCGCATGCAGTTGCGTTGGGTGGATGGATAGCGATTGTCAACCCATGCGGGCCAGTTCCGCACTTGACTTTGTTCTCCATGGACTGATGGAAACTCTGTTGTGATAGCTCGAGACAGGCGCTGCGTTGGAGCAGACGGAACTCACGGAGGACGTTCGTTTGGTGCTGCAGCAATTGCAGACGGCTCGTCAGCGGCAGAAAGAGCTGACGCTGCGCGTGAACGACCTGCAGAGCGAGCAGAAGGTCATGACCGAGCGGCTCTCGCTCTATTCCATGGTCTCAGCCAAGCTCAAGCGAGAGCTGATCAACGAACGGCTCGCGCATATTGATTCCAAGAAAGAAATCGAAGAACTGCGCGCGAAATTGCAATTAGACTCGGATGGCGAAGGCGGCGGCCCACGGTCGCCTCAAGAGAACGACGACAACCTCTGGAGCTCGCCGAATAAGGGCTCCAGCACTGGCGGAGCGTCCAACCTGCTCTCGTTCGGCAGCCTGTACTCGTCTCGTATCGGGCTCAGTGGCAGCGGCGGCAACATGGACGACGAGCCGCCATCACCGACTTCGTCCGGCATGCAACCGTTGCGCAACAGTTTAATGGGTCAATTCTTGCCCTCGACGCTGCTGGACTCGCCTCAGAACACGCCTTCGCGCCCCAAGTCCATGTTGCGCGATAGTGCCGGCAGCATGCACTCGCTGGAAGGCGACATGGACCGCTTTTCGTTGGACGAAGCCGCTTCGCAGCGTGATTGCCAGCAGTGCAATACCAATCCTGTGTTTAAATGCAAACCGTGCGGCCATCGACTGTGCAATGCCTGCGAGGCACTTGTGCGTGCCGGCGCCGACCGCATTTGCCCTCGCTGCAACGCCGGTATTTCGTCTCTCATCCGCATGGACGGCCCCAAGCAGGAGCTGTCCGTGGAAATTGAGCACGAAAACCAGCGCGATCTGCGCGGAGACCGTGAGGATGCTGGCTCGTCTGAAGCCACCAGCCCCCAGAGTGGGACCTCGAAATTCATTTCACCCGTCACGCTTTCGCTGCTGACCGAGTTGTTCGAGACCATTCCCGTGGACGAGCTCGAGAATACGCTCAAGCAGAACCAGGGCCAAGTCTCGCTGGCTGTGGAGCATATCCTGCGCAAGCACCCGCTGTTTAACCCTGCGTTCGCCTCGGAAGGCTCGATCGGCTCGGCTAGCAGCACTGGTGGTGGTGGCGGCTCCAAGTACCAGTCGACACACCGCTCCAGCCTCACGCGTGAAGTCTCGTCGTCGTCGAATGTCGGCGGCCCGCAGCCAGGCACCTCGAGCAATTGGAAGACCGAAATGTGCATGTACTATCTGCAGGGCAAGTGTAACAAGACGAGACGCACGTGCTCGTTTGCGCATGGCGAGAGCGATCTCGTGCGCTCCAGCAACCCAAGCAAGCACAGCGGCGGCTCTGGTGGCGGCGCCAACCACAAGTACCGCATGTGCCCGCTTTATCTTGAAGGTGCCTGCCCCAAGTCACGACGTGATTGCCCGTTCGCGCATGGAGAGAGCGATCTGCGTGATGGCCTCGCTGTGCTCAGCAGTGCCAGCACCATCCTGCCCGGTGCTGCACCGCGATTGCAGAGCTACAAGACGGAGCTGTGCTACTACTATCTCAAGGGCTGCTGCAACTACTCCAAGGCTGAGTGTCGCTTTGCCCATGGTGAGGGTGACCTACGCACCGTAGAAAGCAACACCATGGAGCTGTCGGCACAAATGAACGCCATGGCGGCGGGTATGGGCGGCGCGCCCGGCGGTCCCCTGGAGAAGCATCTGCAGCAACAGCAGCAGTACCAGCAGCAATTCCACCAGCAGCAACAGCCTCAACCGCCCCCGCAGGTGCCTCGCTACCAGTCCCAGCAGCAACAGCAGCCCCAGCAGCCTCCGCAACCGTCGCATCTTGGCGTTCAGTCCATGCATCAACTGCCGCCGCCGCATCATCAGCTTGCGCCGCAGCACGCCTACATGCAGCATCAGATGCACATGCAACAACAACAGCAATCGCAGCCACACCTGTTCCAGGCCCCTCCGCCAGCTCACCCGTTCCGGTACATGAAGAGTATGGATGACAACAAGCGCAACCGGCCGCCTCCGCCACCACCGCGGCGCGAAAACTCGTGGTCCAGTGGCTTTGAGTCGCCCGGTCGCCCGCCCAACGAGTACTAGGCGGCTCGCGATTCCATGTGTGTGTGAGTGAATGGGCCGCCGATTTTGTGCGATGTATTTCTCCAATTGAAGACCAAACAAGTGATCAACTCTTTACAAGTGACTCAAGAATGAACCAAGCCCTTAAGTGCAACCGACCCCAGCAGCCAAATAGCCAAAGAACCACAAGACCAAGAGAACCCCAGCAAAAAATGTAGAACAGGCCACAGTAAGTTTTGACAAGTAGTAGGTATTATATACAATAGAAACACTCACTCATTATCGCATTTCTCTCACTTATTCACTCGGGCTCGCCACTATTGCCTGTGTGCCCCGGGTCGGCCGCAAGCGTGGACAGTTGGCCGCTTAGAGCACCCAATAGGTCGCGGACGTTCACTGGGACGGCCACGACTGCTCCATTGAGGATCATGCGGATGGTCTTGTACTCTGGGACCTCGCTGGCCCGGCCGAGTGTGTCCACGACCCCAAAGCTGCCGACCAAAGCGGACGCGTCCGCTCCGTGCTTACGTTTAGTGCCCGAGAGTGAAGCGAAGTCTCCTGCTGAGCCACCGGCAGACACTGCTGCGTGGTCGGGCGACACCAGCAGGCTAGTGGTTGTGGAAGAAGTGTCCACGACTGTGGCCGAATGGTCGTCCATGAACGCGTGCAGATCAGAGGCCATGCTGTTATTCTTGACCAGCTGGGACCCACTGGTCGTGGGCGTGATGGCTTTGCCTCGCCGTCGCACGACGTCTTTGCGAACGTACGTGAGCACGTCGCACTCAAAGACTTCGTTGGCACCAGCCTTGCGCTTGAGGAAATTGCGGTAGGACCGAGCGATCCGCGTTTCAAAGTTGTGCTGGTTGAGCTCCACGAGTTCCGACTGCTTCGAGTGAACGCCTGGCTTGATGTAGATCGCGGGGTCGTCTCGTACATGCGGCTCACCAGTGTGGGTCTGCAGCTCCTTGGCTGTGCGGCTGTTCACCTTGTTCTTGAAGGCCTCGAAGCCCTCGGAGAGCACGAACGGGAATGTCGTAAGCGACAACTGCTTGCGTGACGTCCGGCTCACGTCGCCGATCTTGACAGTTAAAGCTGCAACGATCTCGTTGGGCACGTACGACGGCCGTTTGACATTGCTGTTGTTGCCGTGTTTGAGCTGCAGCTGCGAGGGTGACACCTGCTGCTGCGGAGGCTGCTGGGTGTGCTGCTGATAGAGCCCGTCGGCATCATAGCAGCGCTTGGAGCAAAAGGCCAACGGCACAGGGAAACCGTAGTCCAGCTCGCACTCTTGCACGGCCGTCTCGTGGCTGCAAGACGCGTGAAGGGCCACGCCGCAGACGTGGCAGAGCCTTGTGATGGCCTCAGCCGTTTTCTTGCGACATCGGCCGCACAACCCGCCGATCGCTGCGGCTACGGCCGTGGCCGTTGCTGCGGCTGCGTCTGCTCCGGCCGAGCTCATGGCGTAAAACAGGGTTCTTTATCCCGGCGGCTCCCTTTTTTAGCGGTGGCAAACGACGGAATGTGAGTCTTATATTCTGGCAAGATGTTTAAAACCGCGATTGCTCGTAACGTTGAGTAAAATACCTCTTAGTATTTGCCCCAACCGCCGGCTACTCGCGACCACCTGGATCGGCTTCAACACCTAAACTTTACTCCATCTGCTCCACCAGTCAATCGCTAGCCCCTGCGATACTTGATTACAAACCTTTGTTACGAGATAAACCGCTATGAATAGGAAGCTTTAAACATTACTGCAAAACCACATGCTTAAATAAAAGAGCGATACGTATGCGATGTCGCAGGTTTTTCCGAACTCTTTCGCAACGGCTTTTCCGACTGCAAAGACGAGTCATCAATCCGCTTGCCACGTGGGGAACCGTATAGTCAAGTGGATATTAGATTGAACTGAGATAGAGAAGCTCTGCATAGACAGCCGCTGGCGTCAGAGACCGTTGGGGCGAGACGCCGTGGGACGACAACTCCACAAGAGCCCATCCGCTATCAGAGCCACTATCCGCCACAAGAGCCACCATCCGCATTGCTAGATCCCCCAGGACAAGTGAACTCATGGTCTTCGTCTCGCTCGAAGGCTTCGTGGGCGCGCCGCAGAAGGTCTCGCCCAACGTGCCCTCGCCTCTAGCCAAGTCGCAGTCGCAGCAAAAGCAGCCGCAGGTGCATGTGCTGGTGACGCCCGGGGCCCCGGTCAAGCCCTGTGTGGCTTCTACTAAGCAGCCGCAGCCGCAGATGGCCAGGTCCAAATCGTCCTGGACGCTTCGAGCGGCGCCTGTGGCATCAGATAATGGAGGCGCAAGTACCACAACTGTGGCCGCCATGCCCTTGGTCATGTACGTGACGGACCAACATGTGCGACAGAAGTGGGTCGTGCACAAGACCGCGCTCGAGTACCAGCAGCTGCGCTCAAGCATGCAGCGAGTCATGGCGTCTGGTGCTGCAGCCTGTCGAAAGACCGACTGCTGCGACTCGCTGCGGCAGATCGTCAAGAACCTGCGACCAATCTCCAAGCGCGCGAGTGCGACTGTCGTGGCGCAGCTGAACCACTGCGGCGTCATTGAGGCCTACGTGAACTCGTTGGCGCAGGCCACGTCGACCACAGGTGCCTCGCCATGCGACCGCGTACTGCAGGCGCAGCACTTGCTGCACGACTTTCTCGATATCAAACGCCGACGAGCCGTCGCAGCCGAGCGCGAGTTCCAGAGGCAGAGCATCGTGCGTCTGCGTCGAGCCTCGACCTATGGAGAGGACCCGATCGAGTGCTCTATCTGCTGCGGCGAGCTGGTCGAGTCGCCCAAGGAGCGCCTGGCGTGCGGCCACCTCTTCCACTCGCACTGCGTGGGCGTCTGGTTCCAGCTGCAGCACACGTGTCCCATGTGCCGTCTCGACCTGCCGCCCAACAGCTCCATGGCCGCCTGAACCGGCCGCTCACTATCTTAGTCCACATATGTACACTCAATCGTCATAAGTAAAAGTCTGCCATATATCTATACTTCAGGATCAGCTCCGTGTTTATATGTCCATTATTATGATGCGCCATCCATTCTCCACTAACTAGGGTACAAAGAAGAACATCAGCATTGGGGTTGTCTGGTTGGTCTCTACGTTCTTCACTTCAGGAGCTTGTGGCGCTGGCCGTGTCCGTGTCCTCGTAGTACGACGTGCCGTAGGCCAGGAAGAACTCCTCGCGCACGCCCACCTCCTTCCACGTCACGATGTACAGCTGGTCCAGCACGATCGGACTCGTCTCGTCCTGCGGGTTCTCCAGCACGCAGCCGGGCACGAGGATGCAGTTGTTGTAGAAGCCCGAAGCGTCCCAGTACACGTCGGCCGGATACTCGTACACGCGATCGTTCGGGAACCCGCCCACAGAGCCATCGGCGTCCACCAGACCGTCGTACGGCATCAGTCGGTGCGCATACTGCGTCTGAAATTTCTCCACGTCGCGCACCACGCCGTTCACGACCACAAATGTCTCGCCCAGTTCACCGCAGCGAGCGACCTTGTTCAGTCCGTCGTGGTGCATCTCCTGCGTGATTCGGCGCACACCAAAGATGCAGACAACCGAGAAGGCCGGCCACGCGTGTGATGACAGGTTGAAGAGTCCACGACCAGCATTGGGAATGCCGGACAGCGCCACGCCGACAGTGCCGTTGTCGTTGGTCTCCTTGTGCGTGATGGTACTGAGATCCACTTTCTTGAACAGCAGCTTGGGCGGCTTGGGAATCCGCCGTTTGAGTGCTGCCAGCTCCGCGTCGGAGAGGTCTGAATGTGGCGACTCGCCATCGGTCGAAGCTGAAGCGTTCTCTTCCGTCTTGCGCTTTTTCCTACAAGTATGGGGAACACAACAGGCGTCAGACAACTGTGATCGATCCAGCAGAATGGAGGCATGCCCAGTACACGTACTGTGCTTCTTCCTTATCAAACAGAGTTGACAGCTTCATCTGTCGAGACATCATACTCTTCATGGCCGAGGAGTACGCCTTCTTCGGGTCCTTGGCTGCCACTGCCTTCTTGCAAAGCTTCACGATATGCACCGAGGCGTTGGCAACCATGTGATGACGGCAGCGATCACACAGCTCTTGGGCGATCTTGCACAGGTCCTCTCGCGCCTTCACTCTCTGGAGACTCTCGCGCGCCATGGAATCGACTTTGAACACACGCGCAATGTCGTTGATCAGCGCCTGTCGGTCAATCTTCTCGTCGTCGATCTCTTTCAGCAGCGCATCAATCTCTGGGTTACGAGCAAACTGGATGGTCTTCATCCTTCGGATCTTGCCAAACACAAATGCAGACGCGTTCACACACTTCTCAGTCTCCATTTTCTTCCAGATATCGTCCAGTACAGGCTCATCTACATCCGACACTGCTCGCATCGCGGCTTGATCTAGCTCCCAAGTGCACAGGAAAGCCTCCATGAGTACCGCCAGGTGGTTCTTGGCCCGCTTCCGCTTGCCATTGCTTCGATGTGATGCATGCAGCAGCTCCGGCATGTTGTTTTTGACATACTGGAGCAGGAAATGTTCGCCGCTCCGTCGACCGCCCTTCTCCGAGATGTCCCAATGGTTAAACCGGAAATACCGTGTGTTGTGCGTGCAGGCGCCGTCCAACTCTTCGAGATCCTGTTGAGACGCTCTGGACAGGTAGATCTCCCACGGGCCTGCCTGGATATGGTGCTTCTTCATAAAATCCACCACTTCGGTCGATATTGTCTGCTTGATCGGTGACGTAGACGCGTCCGAGAGATGTTGCATGGACTCCTTCTCCATCAGTTCAAACGCCTTGTCGATATTCGCGATGGAATCATCCTTGTGCGCGCTCGCAGAGTCCTCCACGACCTTTGGCGTCGAGTAGTCGAGGCCCCATTTCGTCCAGAATTCGAACACTGCTGGTACATTGCTCTGCGCACAACAGCAAAACGCTTAAATTAGCATGCAAATCACCCGAAAACGATCTTCCAAAACGGAATGTAGTTGCAGCCAAAAGCCTACCGAATGCAGCGCTTCTTCCGACAACATCTTGGTGATCGGGTACAGGATCCGCTCCAGCGACTGCACCAAGCGCGACTCGCGCATCTTCTCATTGCGATCTTTTGGTGGGAAGGCGGCGCGTACCGACTTGATGACGTCGTGGATCACGAACACGATATTCGCGCGGCCTTTGGTGGATTCGTGTAGCGATTCCATCGTCTCCACGAGCTTCTGGCCGATTCGCTCATGCAAATGCTGATGCCGCACGATGAATTTCGAGCAGATCTGTACCAGGCAGCATACGCAAAACGCAGTCCATTCGTCAACACGCTGCTGTTGTCAACGCATTCCAATCGAGCTAAACGCACCTGTATGGCCGACGGCTTGGTGTCCAGTTGATCTATCAGCAGATCGAATTCGAGCATGGGATCGCCAAACGTGCTGGAGATCGCTTTGGCACTGGAAGCGAGCTTCTGCATCTCTTTCTGTTTCTCCTGCAGCTTTTCCTCCAGCTCGGCGTTCACTTCCGTGACCACAAAGCCGATCAGCACGCCCTCGCGATCCGTGCAGAGCGATTTGATGGACTCGGGGCTCGCACCTACAATAGCAGCCAGCAATAGCAACTTCCAGTGAGCCCTTTTCATGCGCAAGAACCGATGACACGAATCGATCAAATGCAGCAATCACGTACCGCTCTTGCGCAGTCGATGCAGGCACTTGAGGTTCTTGAGCGACATGGGCACCAATAGATACAGCGTGCAGTTGAAGGTGGCCGCTGCGAACTGCACACAGAGCGCACATTCGTTCTTCTGCATGTACAGCTTCATCTCATCGCAGTGCTTGGCCACGAACTTGCAGAAGAAGCCCTTCTGCGGGATGGCCGAGAGCTTGGCCTTGGTCGAGACCACGAGTCGTTTGGGGAACTCCCGCAGCAGCGTGCGCTTCTCGGCCGGCAGGCGGCCCACGAGCGTCATGGACCGGCCCTGGAACTTGACGTCCAGGTGCCAGTTATCGCTGTGCTGGCTCATGCTGCCTGCTGCAGACTCTTCCGGTGCCCGACTGAGAGAACGACGCAAGCGGCTTGCTCGGACCGCAGGAGGCGAGGCGAGGGGGCGGTGGGCGCACGGAGTTTGCAGGTGAATGAGCAGTGGACGCGCGACGCTCGGTTTGGACAACCAGGCGTGCGTGTGTGGACGGCGGCTGACTCAGCTGGCTGCTCAAATGCGCGCGAACCAGAGCGTACGCGTCGTCCGAAAAGGCCAATTGGGGCAGTGGTGGTACACACCGCAGGACGTGTCTTGGCCTGCTCCTATTGGCTGAAAAGACAGCCTTTATCCTAAGGGATTGGACAAAATAGATTCTGACAGGAACGGTACAGTGTACCATGTGCACGAAAACGAATGCGACAAACAGGGGGAAATTAATGCAAAGGTTCGCTGCATCCGAGGCGAGCAGATTTACTATACAAACATACAAGCTGCGGGAATTGGAAAAGGCACAGTGAGGGCGGCTCTGTCCCACGTGGTGATGAATGACCCCACACGCCACATTGAGTCTGGTGGGTTCACTCGGCTAAGGGGCACCGTACCGTAGATACCCAGCAGCTCTGTCATCAGGCGCCCGTGCCGTTGGCGATCCCGCGGATGATGCCCTCGGCTGTGCCCACGAGGTTCACGGGCGACTTGCCGTCCGTGATGAGGTAGCCCTGCAGCCCCAGCGCCTCGAGCATCTTCACCTGGTTGTCCGGCCCGGCGCGCGCCAGCGCCACGAGCGTCTCTTGGCCTATGGCCGAGACCATCTGCTGGAACTTCTCGGCCTCGAGCGACATGAGCTCACGCTTCTTGTGCACGTCGACCTCTGCCAGCTGCCGCGCGTGCACGATCTCCAGCTCCTGCTCCTGCTTGAGCCGCGCGATGGCGGCTTCCTGCACGATACTCTCGGCCTTGGTGCGCAACTCGGCCTGCCGCACAGCCGCCAGCGCCTCGATCTCGGCGGCTTTGGCTGCCGCGCGTGCCTTGCCCACAGCCACTCCCTCGGCCTCCACGGCGGCGCATTCCGCCGAGAGCTGCACCAGGTTCTTGCGCGTCTGCTCGGCGGCCGCCTGGTTGTCCAGCTGCTGCTTGAGCAGTTGGCCCTTGGCCTCCTCGTCCTCCTTCTGCGCCTGCGACTTGGCGCGCGCCTCCTGCGACTGCGTCGTGATCTCGATCGCTAGCTGCACGGACTTCTGCAGACTCTCGCGCGTCAACTGATCCACGGGCTCGGCCGATTGGATGTCGACATTGGTGATGCACAGGTTGTTGGCCTCAAACAGCAGCGAGGGACGCAGTTTGCCGTCGCCATCGAGGCCGAAGATGGCTGTGCGGATGATCTTGGCGCTGTGCTTGTGGAAGTGGTCAAAGGTCTCGTAGGCCACTGCGCCACGGATGCGCGAGGCCAGGGTCTTGCAGGCGTCGCCCACAAAGTCCTTGACGTTGAACACCTTGGCAGCCTCACCTGGTTGGCTCTGGTTCACTTGGAAGTGCCAGTTGTAGGCGATCGTAAGCGAGAGGCGAGCGTGGTCCGACGTCTCCACGATGATCTACAAAGCAGCAAGAGCCTGGTTAGTCCTGTGCATCCAAGGGGTAATACAGATAGCACTCCGTACCTTGTCGCGCATGAAGTCGGGGCCAAGCTGGAGACACAGCGTGTTAATGACATTGGCTCGCTTGGGTACGCCTCCAGCGAGCCGGATGATCGTGAACTGCTCCTCAGGCTCGAGCATCACGAAGGTCGGACCGAAGAGGATGCGCGACGACGTGGTCTTGTAGTCGTAGACCTGCATGGCGGCGTTGTGCGGCACTTCAAAGGTCACCACTCGCGTGGGATCGCGGCTGGATTCGACGGTAGGAAGTGGCCGAGGCATGCTCCCGGGGGCGGTCCAGCCAGATTGGTAGGACGCGGAGGGGTCCTGGACGTACGCACCGCCAGACTGCGACGCGAGGATCGTTTCGACCTCAGGAGGCAAGGTCTTGGCCCAGAGCTCTTCAGAGGGCTGCAGCATGTACGTCTGCCCCTTGACCGAGCGCACATGGCCAGTCTTCTTGTCTCGAACGTACACGCCCTCGTTGTTGTCCAGCGGAATCGCGCGACGCACTTCCAGGATCTGCACCTGGATCGGCGGGATATATTCTCTGGGTCCGTGCACCATCCAGCGTTCGCCGGCCTCGCGTTTGACAGTGTCGTTCTTCCCAGGCACTTCCTCCACAAACGCTTCGTTGGCCTGGATCAGCACGGCTTCATCGTCTGCGAGAATGCACACGTTCTCGATGCCGTTCTCCAGCTGCTCGCCCGGGAACAGGAAGAAGCTCGTCTCGCCCTTGCGAAGCTCGCGGGTGCCGCGCTTCTGCACACCGGCCACGACCGGGTCCACGATGACGCAGAACTGGCGGTTCGTGAGCGTGATGATGTCGACCGTGCCTACGATCTCCTCGTGCACGTCTTGCAAGTGGGTCTCTGCGATCTCGGACGTCACAAGCCATTCCTCGCCAGCCTTGCGCTGGATCCCGTAGATATCCTTGAACGTACGCACAGCGCGCAGATGCAGAGCGGTCTTGTCCGTCAGGATATGCGCTTGGATCGTGGCCACGTGCTCTTCGTCGATCTGCGGTAGGTAGGCGCCGGGCGTGCGCACAAGCCACTCCTCGCCAGCGTCCCGCTCGACGCCCAGAGCATCCTTGCACCTTTTCACGGCCCGAAACTTGATGGCCTGGTTCTTCTTGATCACGATGGCCTGGACCACGGCCACGACCTCTTCTTCCACGCGCGGGATGTACGTCGCAGGGCCCACGAAGAGCCACTCGTCGCCAGCCACATGGTCCTCCATCTTGCGGGTCGCGCAGACACGAAGCGCTCGGTCGACCGATACCACGCGCAAGCGCTGGATCTGGCCGACTTGGACCTCGCCAGGGTACAGCGGGAACGGATCCGGGTACTGGTCGAACATGCGGAACTCGAGCTCGCCGTGACGCAGCTTGGCCTGCTGGAACTGGTCGCGCACGATCTCGCCGTCCTTGGTCATCATGACCGGGTTGCGGATCTCCACGTAGTGCTGCGCAGGCAGCACGATCATGTCTTGGGGTGCCGTGAGCACAGTCTCGTGCTCCTGGCGCGTGTATGTGAGCGGTCCAGCCAGCACGCGCGACACGTTCGAGTTGGTGTCCAGCACGTGGACGTACTTGTAAGGCGGCAGGCGGATCACACGGGGTCCTCGCTCGTCTTTGCTCATGGTTGCTGGTGGGGGGGCGGTGGTGGTAGTGGCGCTTGGCGCTTGAAGCTTCTTGGTCTTGGAGCTGCTGGGTGAATTGGAGAATGACTCGATCTTCGCGCTTTGATACGCGACCCCAGCTGGACCGAAGAGACCTAAGGGGGTGGACCTATTGTAGACCACAAAACTAGGACATTTGGGTTCATTTTTGGTCCTAATTTGATGTGACACACATTACTATGCGATATGACTTGGGTACACTTTCGTCTGTGACACGTGCTGGGAAGGCCCATCACTCAGTCATTCGAGCTCTTCAAGGCACCACGTTGCTGCTGCTTGCAACGGAGGAGAATGCGACACGTTGGCGTCAATGGACTGGCGGCTAGCTTCCTGGCGCAAGAACTCCTGCCACCTGCCGTCGTGTGTGAGCAGCTCAGTCGGCGAGGGCGGCTGCTCGTTGTCCCACGGACTCACGTGGTCTGGGACATGCTCTGTCTCCAGCAGCGAAGCTTCTCTCCATCTCCCGCGGCCGACTCGGATCCACGCACGCGAGCCGTCAGGATCGGTTGAGGCAACTGTGGTGTCTGCTCTGCTTGTGGGAGCTACTTCTACGGACGGAGACACGCGCTGATCAGCTGCGTCGCTTGAACTTCCTGCCCCCAAGTGCACTAGGGCAGCGATTCGAATAGCTTTTGAGAGCGGTTTGGTTTTGAATGCAGACTTGTCGCGCTTCCGCTGCTGCTCTAGCCGCATGGCTGCGCGTTTCTGGTGATGCGCTTGCACTGCGTCTCTGGCTGCTGCCTCCTTGGCCAGCTGCTGCTTCTGCTGTTTCTTGCGATAGGCTTTGATCGCGCGCACTTCATCCTCTTCATTCTTCAGAACCAGCGCCTGTAGAAGCTCTTGGCGCTCAATTACTAGTCGCATGCCATTCAAAACCTGAGCAGAAGCACTTGCTAGTGGCCATTTATTTGGTTTCAGGGTATCAAAACGTACTCAACTTGTGCTGAAGCAGTTGAAGAATGTCTTCCTGTGTCTTGCTCTTGCTCGGCGGGCTCATGGCAATCTCGAGCGCACTATTAGCAGTGTAGCAATCCTATACATGATGTAGTTGTTATCAGTTTAATACCCGTGCATAATGCCAATCATCGGTGGGTACCTTCGTGATCGAAGTGCCGTGCTCCAATAGCAAACGAACCAGAGCCATATTGGCATGAATCACAGCCCAACGGATGGCCGAGTACCCTGAACGGTCCACGAGATGCAGTAGAGGCTTGAATTTCAGCAGGAACTTGACTGCAGCCACGTGTTGTTTCCGACATGCCGCGATGATTGCGCTTTCGCCTAACTGACAGCATCTCATTGTTTTAGATGCCTGCCAAAGCTTGTGGTGCAATCCATCTCTCACCTTGGACGTAGCGTTAATATCCGCTTTATATCGGAAAAGGAGCCACAAGAGCACGATGCTGCCTCGCTGCCACAACTACGATCACTATCGTGTCTCCAATCAGCTTCATAATCAATAATGGACTCACGGCGGCAGCATACACGATCGGTGGGATCCCCTGCATGCATGGCTCTTGTTACACAAAGTAAATCCACAACAGCGCTTGACAGACAAGAACTTTACCAGGTTGTCTCGAGCGTTCACGTCGTAGCAACTGGAATCTAAGAGCCACCTTTGATCATGGTACCGTTAATGTGTGTGCCCAAGTACTAGCACTCGCCCCACATACCAAATGATCCAAATCTCGCCCGCTGTGAGCCGTTTGTACTGGTACTTCTGCATCTGCATGGACAGCAGATGCAGCTCTTCATCAAAGGGAGGCGCCTCCCTTTCATCATCACCTGCTGCCATTGAAAACAGCACTCTGAACTCATTTACAGCAGGAGCCTCACGGACTAAAAATATACGATCGCAGGCAGATGAGAGATGTTCTCTGAATTCAAATATATTGATCTCTCTTCAGCTAACGCGCGTCCGTCGCAAATGCGTCTAGATCTCCTCGCCGTCTTCGATCTCTTCGTTTCTGGTTCGTCCTGAATTCGATCGTTCGCGCTTGAGTGGGCGATCGCTGCCTTCGTTTCTCACACGCACATCACTAGATGATCGGGGTCTGGGCGATTCCGAGTGCTCGCGCTTTCTGGACGACAGCTGGACGATCTTCTTGCGATCTCTGCCTTCCTCGCGAGGCGATTCACGCACAGAAGGCTCCACACGTACAGGCCTTTCCTTGAACGATTCACGTACAATAGGCTCCGCACGAACGGGCTTTTCCTTTGGCGACTCACGGACAGGAGGCTCCACGCGTACGGGCTTTTCCTTCAGCGATTCACGCACGGGTTCCACACGAATGGGCTTCTCCTTAGGCGATTCACGTACAGGTTCCACGCGTTCGGTCTTTTCCTTGGGCTCTTGCTTGGTTGAGCCGTTCTCCGCTACTGGCACGGGCTCCTCGACTGTCTCCTTCGCTGGCTTGGGTGGGTCGCTGATTCCCTTGATCCCCTTCACGACGGCACCAGCGCCGTCAATGGATAAATCCAGAAACTCCACACTGCTCTTCATGGCCGCACGCATCGTCCGCCAGCAGTGCATCGTGTCCTTGTCCGGCCAGTAATCCTCTTCAATGCCATTCTCTGGATCCCACGCTTCAACAAACTTTTCAACGAATTTGTCCATGGACACTTCCGTCGCTGCAGGATTGACTCGTTAGTTCACGCAATGACAGGAGATAGGATAACAGCAACCAACCTCGTTCATCGCCCTTGATCTTCTCCAGGATCTGAGATGGCTTGGAGCTCTGTGTCAAGATCTGCTCCAGCAATCCCGAGTCCTCGGGGGTGCTTTTACGAACGCGCTTGGTTGTTCGAGCCGAAAGCATGGGCGTATCTCCAAGGTTCTTCTTGCCGTCACCTTCTGGGGCGGCCGCCGTTTCCGTTTCCGGAAAGCGTTCATACGCCTGACACTTTTCGTTCTTCCATACAATCCAATTGCGTTCACGCTCCAGCACGCGTGAGACCATTTCGCTGAATCCTTCACCATCCGACGGCGTCTGCTTGAGCAGGTTCATCACGCGCTCCTGCAACTCGCTGATCGTGGATTTCGGAGTCTTCGCGTCTTCGGGCGCCTTCTGCTTGCCCAGGTGGTTGAACAGAACAAGGATTTGCGTGAGCATGCTCTCGCGCAGGATCGGGTCCCGCAGCTGCAGGCGGAAAAGTCGGCTGTTGGTGAGGTACTTGGGCTGAAAGAAATGGTCCTGTGATTCTGCTGTGTCGGCCGACGTCGCTGATGAGCTGGACATGGCTCCAGTCATCAAATCGCGCGTGCGCTCCAAGTCATCAGGCGAAAACGCGTTGCCTTCAAAGGCCGAGAGCACGGTCTTGAGCTCTTCAAACTAGATCACGACGAGAAGAAGAACGCATGAGCTCCTGTTCCGTGCTAGGATCGAGTTGTTAGTGGTACGTACGAATTGCTCCCACTGCGCTGCGCTGGAGGTCGCCAGCGTATGCTCTCGAAAGTACCGCTGGAGGTCCCAGAATGTGCGATAGAGGTTGTAGTCGATGGGGCCGGAGGCGGATCCTTCGTCCTTGGGATTGATCTCCAGAGCCACTGGAGGGGCATGCTTGGACGACGACTCGGTCGATTCGGCAGCTTCGAACGCGTCTTCGTCTTCAAACACAGTCACGTTTGCCAGGTTGGCCTGTTCGGTAGTATGGTTCGTGTAAGTCCCAGTCTGCTGTGGTCACGCGAGCTCTTTGAGATGACGTACTTTGCCTGGCAGATTCATGGCCGATCGCTCCGACAGCGCAAAGGTCGAGGACAGAAACACAAGGATCTTGCCGCAGAAGACGCTGTTGTGGGTCTTGGACAGACGGCGCAGCAGCGCATTGCACATTCGCAGCAGGCACAGCGAGGCCTTGGTCGTCTTCCCGGCCTCCGGAATGAAGTCTTTCTAAACACAGCATACGCCAGCTCCACACACGATGAGAGAGGTCCATCCACAGCAGCAGCAGCAACCATGAGTTACTCTAGTACGCACCGTCGTGAGCTTGTCCTTGCGCGTGACCATGAGGTCCCACAGCAGCTCGCACGTGCTGATCGTCTGTCCTTCTGTCAGGTCTTCCAGCACCTTGTACGGCGTGTGGATCAGCAGGAACTTGCTGCGCACGCCCTCGATGCACAGATCCAGCAGCGCCGGCACGCCCACAGAGCCCGGCGTGGCATCCGGCTCGGTCAGCAGCTGCCAGGAGATGTGCTCCACGATGCGCAGCACGGCCAGGTCCAGGATGTTGTAGGTCATGTCCTGCGCTCTGGCCCACTTGAGTCGGCGCTCCACGGCCGAGAACGTGCTCTTGTACAGATCGCCCAGAGGCTCCAGCGCCTTGGTTCCTTGCGGGTACAGCTTCATTATGGCCACCTGTTCGTAGTCGAGCGCGGTCAGTCCAAGCCAGATTGAGCCTGCGGCGTCCAACAGCCACGCACCTCGGCCGACTTGGCCAGTTCCAGCGCCATGTTTGCCCGCCTTTGCAATGGCGATGCAAACCACCCCCTGAGCTAATGCGGGTGCACCACACTAATTTCAATCAGAAGTAAACTAAATTGGTGGTTCCATTATTTTTCAAAGTATTAATTTAGTAGCCTACTTACTTGGTGGTCCTATATTTTTGGCGCGCTCTTGGGAGCGCTTCAGACGGTAAAGCGAAACCATGAAGCGCGGACGAGTGGACGGCGGCGTGTCGAAGGAGCAGTACGAGGCGGCGGCCATGGGCTTCGGCTCTGCTGGCCAGGACGCGTTCACAGGTGAGAGCTCGCGCGCCTCGGACCTGGTGCTGCAGACCCGCAAGATCTACACCAAGGTCACCACGCGCGCGCAGGCGTCGCAGCGCCAGTTCGCGGCGCTCAACAGCGGCTTCGTGGCGGCCGTGCAGGCGCAATGGCGACACAACCGCCAGGGCGACTGGACCGAAAACATGCGCGAGTATCTAGCGTACGCTCGCGATGCGGAGGCCACCTTTGGTGAGAGCGAGGGACAGGTAAGGACTGGCTTTGATCCCATGATTCGTGGTTGGCATGGGGCGGCGCTGACGAGGATGTCGGTTGTCGCTTTAGATCATGACGTTTGGCAGCGGTGATTGCGGCCAGCTGGGCCACGGCGTGGACGACGATGACGAGATGATGGTCAAGTACCCGCGCGTGGTGTCGCTGCTGGCCAAGACCCCCATCGTGCGTGTGGCCTGCGGCGGTCTACACACGGCAGCGCTCACAGCCGACGGCGAGGTCTACACCTGGGGCTGCAATGATGACGGCGCTCTGGGCCGCGGTGGCGAGGAGAACCTGCCGGCCAAGGTCGGTGGATTCGGCCCCAACGCGGCGTGCGCCGTGCAGATTGTGGGCGGCGACTGCCACACAGCCGTGGCCACGCTGGCCGGCCAGGTCTACTCCTGGGGCTCGTACAAGGACAAGGAGGGCAAGCAGTGGTGCGACGCGGCTTCGCCCAAGGGCTCGTTCAAGCAGAAGCAGGTCAAGCCATTCCTGATCAAGGGCCTCTCGAACGTCGTGGACCTGCGCTGCGGCAGCTCATTCAACCTCGCGCGCACCAACGACGGCCTGGTCTTCTCCTGGGGCCTGGGCGAGATGGGCCAGCTGGGCCGCGCGGTGGACGCCGCTATGAAGGACGCCAAGGACGAGTACCGCGTGGACATGGTCTACCGCGAGCACCTGCAGCCGGCGCGCATGACGCTCGGCCGCGATGTGCTGCCGCCGGTCAAGGCCATCGGCTGCGGCTCGTACCACAGCCTGATCGTGTTGAGCGTGAACGGCTACCTGTACACCTGCGGCCTGAACAACTACGGCCAGTTGGGTATCGGCAGCACGGAGAACTGCGACGAGCTGCAGCTGGTCGAGGACCTCGCCGCCAAGAACGTGGTGCTGGCCGAGGGCGGCACGCACCACTCGGCCGTGCTCACGATCGACGGCCAAGTGCTCACCTTCGGCCGCGCCGATTCGGGCCAGCTCGGCACGCAGGACACATGCCAGACGGGCGACTTCAAGGACCGCCCGCAGCTCGTGGTCTTCCCCAAGAACAGCAACGTGTTCGTGCGCTCGCTCGCGTGCGGATCGAACCACGCGGTCGTGCTGACCGAGAGCAACGACATCTACTCGTGGGGCTACGGCGACATGCTGGCGCTGGGCAACGGCCTGGAGCAGGACGAGCCGCGCCCCAAGCAGCTCAACTGGGCCAAGACCAAGTTCGGAGCCGCCGAAATCCTGCAGGTAGAAGCTGGCGGCCAGCACAGCGCGGTGCTGGCGCGCAAGCGCTCATAGAAAGCCCATCGCGAGCTCTATAGTATAAGAACCGGATCAACATGACGAACGAAATGGAACTGCTACGTGTATTTGCGAGAGGTTATGCAGGCGGAATGAAACAGCTCAAGCTCTGCTTTGCGGACGACGACCACGAAGGACGTACTTGAGACTCACACCGAGAGCAGGATGATGGAGGACATCGCGATGGCCATGGTCATGACCAGGGACTTGGTGCTCGAAGCGTCCGAAATGGCTTCGTTCTTGCTCTTCTTGTGACCCGAGGACGACGACGACAAAGACGACGAGCGCTTCTTCTTGGCCATGGGCGAGGGCGCCGGTCGCTGCTTGTCACAGACGGACGTGACCTTGTCGAGACTGTCCTGGATCGTCATGTTGCGGTTGGCAAACAGCGTCTCGCAGCGCGGCAAATGCAGATCGTCAATGGCGCCGATCATCTGCAGACACGGCTTGCTTTCGCAGACTACCTTCTTCTGCAGACCCGAGAACGTGTAGGCCGGCGGGATCTGGATACTCAGGCCCGTGGCACTCTCACAGAGCTGGACATGTTCCTGGATCGGTTGAAACACTTCGAGCTGCTTGGGCGTGCAGGGATCGGCCACGATCAAAGAGCTGATACCGAGGACAGCAGCCAATACAACCAGCAGAGGCAGTGAGGCGGTCGGCATAACGTACGCTATCCACGCGTGAGAGTCGGGGGGCAGGAGCTGGGCAATAGCAGAATGAAGCGGCTGGAGTCGACAGGCTTAAAAGATCGTCACGCGCGGAAAGACGGGAAAAGCCGCAGTCGCAGTCTTTCAAAGAAGCCCGGGGACGTGCTTTTCTTGGACAGCTCCTTGCAGCACTGCTGGCACGTGATGTGCAGGCAGCTCTCGACCACTTCCGGGTATCGCGCCTGCTTCTTCTTGCCCTTTCTAGTGGTCTTCTGATGGCCATGGCGACCGTGATTGTGGTGCTGGTGCTGCTCTGCGTGTTTCTCAGAAACCTCGGCCAAAGCTCCTGGGTCTGGAGGAGACGTGGGCATGGGAAACACCTCGGCCACCAGGAACGACGACAGTCTCTGGGCTGCGTCCTCGCGCTCGTCCATCAGAAAGACGTTTTGCTCCATTACGGTCTCCAGCCTGTGCTCCAGCTCATCAATCGACGCATGGGCGATGCGCACAGTTGTCTCGAGCTCATCATTGGTCTGTTCAAGCTGCTGGATCTTGCGCAGCAGCTCCAGCGTCTGATCCTGCGCAGACTGCTCTCTCCGCCCAACGGCCTCACACTGCTGCTGGGCGTCTACCAGTGCTATAGTCAGCTGCTCGATCGCATTCTGCAGACTCAGGATGCTCGCTTCGTTCGACTGAGCCTTGGCTTCGAACCGCTCAATCTCGCCTTCAAGCTCTCGCTCGTACTCGCAGCTGGACTTGACGTACTCGTCGTGGGTCTGCTGCAGTGTCTGCAGCTCTCGTTGCGCGTGTATCAGTTCGTCGTCCAGCGCCATGGCTGCCGGAGCTCTCTCGCTCGAAGAGTTCCAACTGCCGATCTCCCTCTACTGGCTGATAATGCCAGGACGCTCGGACCAGAAATAGCCGCCTCACCAGAACATCAAGACGAGAGCTATTATTGACCACACATTCGAGATCTAAGGTGTATCTATCTACACAGCCTGACGGGCGTCCATGTACCGGAAGAAGCGGTGCGTCATCTCCACGCCCAGGAACAGCGACCCGTTGGCTGGGAACGCGCGCAGCACGGCCGCCGTCCAGCCGCGGTAGAAACCGTGGATGCCGTGCTGCGAGTACACGAGCTTGGCGGCCGCGCGCAGCCCCAGCGACGTGGTGGGCGCGGCAGCAGCAGCCGCGGCCTTGGTGCCCGTGGACGCCACGGTGGAGGCAGCGGACGACGCGGTCTGCATGTACGCCTTGAGCACGTCAGCAGGGAACACGACGCTCCAGCCGGTGGCGCCGGCCAGCCCGCCGCAGCCCAGGATGACCAGCGGGTTGAGCTCGTTCTTGGACTGCTTGCCCAGCAAGTCAGCCATGGCCGACGTGTAGGCCTCGTAGGCGCCGAAGAAGAAGAAGTTGAACGGCACGTCACGCAGCAGCAGCGCCGAGTAGCCGCGGAAGAGGCCGCGGATGCCCTCCTGGTGGAACACCTTGCGCACGCAGTCCAGCGGGCCGTTGAACTCGCCCTGGCCCAGGCGACTGCGCTGGAACTGGAGCTTGCACTTGATGACCTCAGCCGGCGTGATTGCCTACACGAGCATGCCATGAGCCCACATCGATCGCCATTGATTGCACTAGCGAATGCAACGCACCGTTGCAGAGAACACGCCCGCAAAGCTGCCCATGAGCGCCTCATCTAGGGTCGTGAGCTCGTACTCGGATCCGTCGTCGGCCAGAGCGCGCTTGGCGTGCAACGCCAGCACAGCACGGCGGGCAATGCCGTTGGCGCTGAACAGCACCGAGTTTTCGATGATGGAGCTGGACAGCGCCGGGAACGCGCCCTTCCAGAGCGCGAACACGCCCTCTTCCGTGGCAATGCGCTTGAAGCCGTGCAGCACGCCGTTGTACGTCTTCACGGGGCCCTGGGTCTGCATGCGGGTCTTGACGACCTCGAAGGGCAGGCCGGCGTAAACGCAGCAGAAGGCGCCCACGACGCCCGAGAGCGTCTCGCGCGGGTCCAGCATCTTGGCGATTGAGCAAGCAAATCAAAGTCCTCTCATCCGTACGCTCGCTCCGCCCAGCAGGTGCATCCCACGGGGCGAGGCGACGTGGACGGATCCACGACCGGTGATTGGCCATTTGGGCAAGGATGGGTTGGTGTTCTCTTTTAACGAAGGGTTCGAATTAGTGTCCACCACACTAAGAATGGAAATTGAAGTACACCACATCATGTTTTGTTTGTTTGGGGTGAGCACGCAATTTCCACCAATGAATGAGTCGCAGCTGTCTTGGCCAGTCAATCTGGGGGAACGGGGTGGACTGGCGTTGGCTCTAAATGCAGCGAAGAGCTCACTTTTCAAACCGAAAGTTCTACTAGCAACAATGGCCCCCGTCGCTGCTGCCCCCAAGCTGTACGTCGCTGCTCCTTCTACGTGAACACGGCCAATGGGACCTACAACGCTTTCGCATCCGAGTCTGGGATCCTGGTCGACATAACATCGTTCGTCCGCCACCCCAGTAGCACGCTTTTTCATGGACTCGCCCAAGCCAGTCGCCGCGCCGCCGTGTTCAAGCGATTGAATCGTTCGCCGCCGCCGCTGTCGCTGACAGACCTCCTCAAATGGATTATTACCAATCTCCTGCGCGTCAGCTGCAGTCGTCTCCGGTTCTGTTCCCATGTGGGGATGGACAAGCGACGCTCCACTGATCGCGCATGGACGGACATGAGAGTAAAGACAACATCTGAGCAAGCAGACGCGCAGCCTTCACGGCCGCAGCTGTCGATCCGCCAGAGACCGTCTCTTCTCTTCAAATACATGAGGGAGCCAGGGGCTCTCAGCAGCCCCAGCTCTTTTGTCTCCTTTTGTGCAATCGATGCATCAATCACGGAGGACGTGGTGTGTGTGGCGACCTGCTTCCCTTTCTGGGAAGCCCAGGACTCCACTCCACTTAAATTCATGCCTATGACGGGTGTGTCGGGGGCGCCATGAAAAAGCCGTCAGCCCTGACTGGCCTGTAATGGCTAGGATGGGCTGGATCCTGTACACCATGCTCACGTATGTGTGTCTGTGATCGCGTCGGCTTGTTCTCCCATTGGCCTGCCTAGTCCCGATCCAAATGCCTGCATCCCGTCCTAACCCATTCACCTATTTTTCCCTGTAGTATCGTCCCGGAATCCGTTCTGAAGAAGCGCCGCACCGTCGAGCAGGTGAAGGCCAAGCGCGCTGCTAAGGCCGTCGCCGAGAAGGTCCACCGCAAGAAGGTCCGTCAGATCGCCTTCAAGTCGGCTGAGAAGTATGTCAAGGAGTACCGCCAGGTGAGTCACTGCCATTCATTTCAAACTTGCTTGACACTATCAGTGTGTTCGCTTACGCCACTGCCTTGCACCCAACAGATCGAGCAGCAGAACGTGCTTCTGCGCCGCCAGGCCAAGTCCACGGGCAACTTCTTCGTGCCCGCTGAGGCTAAGTTCGCCTTTGTGATCCGTATCCGCGGTATCATCGGTGTCTCGCCCAAGGTGCGCAAGATCCTGCAGCTTTTCCGTCTGCGCCAGATCCAGAACGGTGTGTTCGTGAAGCTCAACAAGGCCACCATCAACATGCTGCGCCTCGTGGAGCCGTTCATCACGTACGGCAACCCCAACCTGAAGTCCACCCGTGAGCTGATCTACAAGCGCGGATTCGGCAAGGTCCGTGGCCAGCGCATCCCGCTGACCGACAACGCTGTGATTGAGAAGTCGCTCGGCCACGTCGGCATCATCTGTATCGAGGACCTGATCCACGAGATCTTCACGGTCGGCCCCAACTTCAAGGCCGCCTCGAACTTCCTGTGGCCCTTCCAGCTGTCGTCGCCCAACGGCGGCTACACCAAGAAGCTCCTCCACTTCGCCGAGGGCGGTGACGCCGGCAACCGTGGCGAGGAGATCAACAAGTTCATCAAGCAGTGCCTGTAAGCTTGTCGCTCTCTCTTCAGCTTTGGTGAATTCTGGTTCCTCAGTCAGTTTGGAAATTGACTAATCGGTTTGAAATACAATGGAAACTTATGAAAAAGATTGGATGTTGTTGGAGTTTCTCTTTGTCTTCTCACTGCGTTGCAGGCGCAGCAGCGGCAGCTCCGGGGCGGCGTCGGTCTCTTACGGTAGCAGTCGGAGGCGAGGCCGGGAACGGAGACGAGAGCGTGAGTTTGGCCACTGGCGCCTTGGTGCGTCGGCCCTGGCACTTTTCGCACGTGCAGTTGCGCTTGTGGATGGCGATCTTCATGCGCTTCTTGGCCTCGGCGATACCCAAGTAGTTCTCTTTCATATCGCTCAGCTGCTCGGACGTGCGCGCATTGGCCCAGAGCCGCACTTCGGTGAGCTCGTAGTCGGTCAACTGACGCCCCAAGAACAGAGTGGACGTGTCGCCGCTGTTGGTAATAGCGTTGGCGTCCAGACTCGGAAGGTTCTTGACGGCCACGCAGCGGCCCTGGAGAAACAGCTTGATCGTCGCTTGCGATTGCGAGGTGATGTCGACTGAGAATGCCACGTGCTGCCACTGGGCCGCGTTGGCAATGGCTTCGTCCGATTTCACGCTCTGCCCGCCGTAGACCAACGTCAGATACCCCGAGACCAACGAGAAGGCCCAAACCGGATTGGATTCGCTTGCCGCCGTGCGAGACACAAGCATGCGTGTCTCTGGATCGGCCATGCTTGCGCTCCCAGTACTGCTGCGACTGCCCCACTCATCGGCGTCTCCTCCACCATTATCCTCTTGGTCCTGCTGCTGCTGGAGCTTTTCAGCCAACTGGAAGTTGCGGACCCAGGCCTCGAACGTGAACTTGCGACGATAGGGATCCTCGTCACAGATCATGGCGATATCCAGCGTAGTGCCGCGTGCAATCGAGCACCTGGCACCCCATTCGGTCTCTTGCTTGTCTTGAGCGTCACTGGAGCAAGGGAAGCGGAGGGCAAACTCTTCCTGGATGCGGTTGTCCTCGCCCTTGTCCACAGGCGCACCGGACTTGACCAGAGTCATCATGGAGCCAAAGCCAACGACCTGCAGGTTGTTCTCGCGCTTGGATGTGTCCATACACTCGAGCGATGTATCGGGTGACGATGAGGACGACAGATCTGCGGTATTGCCTTCTTCAAAACGCCAGTACGCCACAACGGCGTCTTCTTCGTCCAGGAACGGACCGATACTCTGCTTAGCAGCAGAACTAGTCGCACTGGATTCGTCTTGAGCGCTTGAATCCATAGCTCCTCCGCCGTTATCATCGCGTCCCTGCTCCCCATCAAAGGAAGAGCCCAGCTTACTTGCTGAGCCACCAAGACAGGATCCGCTGCTAGCCAAGACAGCGTAATTCGGATTCTTTGGGTCTTCACTAGCCATATGAGGAGTGGGCGAGACCCCAGAGACGTCCTTGACGTCTTCCGGCGCCAGTCGTTTCCAGGCCAAGACGGCAGCTCGAACACTTGGCCCTTCCTCTTTATCATGTGAGATGCATGGCGCTGCGTTCACCTTCATGGCGTTAATCGGCTGCACACTCGAGAGCAGACGACTGCGACGTTCCGTTTGCAGCAGAGAATCGCAGCACAAGAGCGAGAAGAGATCGTGACGACGCCACACGGCGGACTCCAGTTGCGTCTGGTTGTTGTCACTGGATTTAACATTCGCCTCCACGATCGAGGAGAGCGGCTCGTTGATCCGCTTCCAATCCTTCTGCAGTGTCTTGAGAATCGAATCACCCAATGGACCCATCTTACGCCCGAGCTCCAACAGCGCCAGGTCATCACCAGCGAGATCGTAGCACTTGAGCGCCAGGTCCAGCTGTCCGAGCCGCTCGAGCACGTGGGCAAAGCTGCGGAAGCGCCCTGCGAGTCGTCCCGTGCGCGACGGAAGCTTGGTTGCAGTCGCTCCATCGTCTTCGGCCAGCGCATACTCCTCCAGCGCTGGGTCCGTGGACAGAAACACCGCAAGAAAATCCTTCCACTGATGCGAATGCAGGAATATGGAGCCCAGAAGTGAGCGCGATAGGTGGGACGTCTTGCCAAACGAGGACGACGTACCAGTCGCAGTCGCGCCCGAAGAAGACCCAGTGGACGCGTTGGACGTATTGGGCGGGCGAATCAACGTGTTCAGTAGCAACAACGTCGAGTCTCGCCATCCAAAGTCGTGGTATAGCAAATGGAGAAGGCGATCTGTGACCGGGCAGAGCGTGTCATTACCACCTGAAAGCGCGAACACAAGCACTTCACGCTCGAGAATAGCACGCAAATGGCAATTGGGAGTCGTGAAACCCGTGAGCAGCGGCTCGCAGATCGACACGGGCCGGAGCAAAACCTTGGTCTCGAGGCTCTGGGCGTCTGTCACAGCGTACGCGAGTCGATCTCCACACACGCTCAGCAATTGAACATGCCTGGCCGATGGAGTAGACGCATCCGAATTCGTCTCTGCGAGTGAGCAGAGAAGCCGACTGGAGTTCTGCTGAGCGCCTTTCAATGGAGCAATGAAGCGCAACTGATTGCTCTTGGTCACAAATACCAGCGAGTGGACCATCCAAAGAGCGCTTCGCGGCTCGTCCAGATCATGTACAAGATCCAACGCACACACTTGGACCAAGTTGGCCGTCAGAACCACAAGACGCTGCGTCGTCCACACGGCCACGAGCGTAAGTTCGCCTGGGGCCATACTGGAGCCCTGGGTTGTGGCCTTGCCAGACGTGGAGGCATTCCAAACGACGTCCAGAACGCGCTCGTGAGCGTTTGTACTCCACGAACCTCTGCCCGAGGGCACGTTGAGATCATCGTCGCTCATCTGGAGCATTTCCACGTCGTCTTTGGTTGCATTGTGCACGAGAAACAGCAGGCGTGAGCCGATCATCGAGGCGTGTGGTGAGTTCGCTGACAGCATGAGCGGCGTGGAGAACACGCGCAGCACCTCCCGGTTCAGCGTAATGCGGTCAGTGTTGAGCGTATCCAGACGGCTCTGAAGACTGATGGTCTTGCCTGTACTAGCCAGAACCAGCATCAACCAAGGATACCGCTGCTTGCTTTCCTCCGATCGATACTGGCAAAAGCTGACGTCCAGAGCGTCCATCATGGAGCCGCACGAGACCCGCACGGCGGAGGACGTATTGCCTCCTCCGTCGTCATCATTTTCATTGCGTTGTTGTGACCCCGCGGCATAATTTGTCTTGATCTCCGCCATGACGTAGGCAAAACTGCTATCTTCGCTGCTGGTTCTGCTCTTGGTCGAGTCCTTGAGCTTGATACAGATCGCGGACTGCTTCTCGTCACAGAGCAATTGCCATGGAAGCAGCGACTTGCCCTGGTAGTTCTGCCATACTGGGAGATCTTGCACCGTCTCCGCGGTGCCTGTGAGCAGAGACACTTGCTGCAGCACGTGCGCAGCGGCAGACAGCGAGCTATTCGCTTCGGGGTTTGCAGTGACCGCGAATAGTGCCGACGGGATCTCCTGATACGATCGGTATTGCTCTAGATTGAGCTGGAACGATGTCGAGAGAGAAGGCCGCAGCATGGACTCATCGCCAGTGGAGATGCCGTCCACAGATAAGACCGATAGCGTTCGTCGATGCGACGATACATATGCTATCGGTGCCTGCTGGAACCATCCCACGGCTGCAGCGACGCAATCGTCCGTCTCACTTCGATGGCGCTGCGAGCACAAAGCAAGGTTGAACCATGGAGATAACGCTCCTTGCTTGCTGGCAAATTCCCAGGCCGCGATGCTTGAGCCCATGGTGTAGCTGTGCCAATGGATCAAGAGCACCGCGGTCTCTGGGTGGAACACAAACGCGAGCTCTCCGTTCTTCTTGGCAAACTCTTGTGCATGGGGTCTGCATCAAAGAGAGTAGCCACATGTAAGACCATCAACGCCTGTTTAACGATATGGGCAGGAGATGCGCGCCATACATTTGAATCGAAGCAATCCGCTGCGGGTCTTTCGGTCTGGACGAGTTCGCAAACAGGTCCCACACCTCGACCGTTCGGTTCTGATACGCCACGACCAAGAACGATCGATTCGTGCTCGAGCCGAATGTGAGCTGCACAACGGGCGACTGGGTTGTCTGCGATCCGAAGAGCAGCGAAGCGATCTATAGAAACACGAACAACATTGTGAGCCAAAGAAGCCCATGGCAGCAAGGGCGAACAAGCAGACGCACGGCGGCTTCTTGCTTGGTCTCGCTCGAGTTTTCTTCTGAGAAGGACCAGAGTTGCAGCGCGCCGTCGGAGCATCCGCACGCGAGCACACGGCGAGAGGTCGAGTAGGCCAGACACGAGAGTTGGCTGTTGCGGTTCGCTGCCTTTCTGGAGATCTTCTTGGCCACCTCTTTGGAGTCTACGTTCGTCACCTGACAGAAGAAGTAGCATCAGTGAGTAGGCTCTTGTACTGCTCTCGGAAGGGACTGATGTGCTCGCACTTTGATGCTGTGGCTTCCCTCTGAGGCGTAGAACAGCCACTGGTCCTTGCACAAGGACCCAGCGATGGCCACGATGCCCTTCTGCACCTTGTCGACCTCCGACACAGCATGCAGCACCATATCCTGCAGATCCCACACGACCAAGCAGCTGCGTTGCTCAAGCATCATAGTGAGCGATTGACTAGAACACGGTGAGGAGTCTGAAGCACGCACCGTGACTGATAGACACCGACGACCTTATTCCGGCCAACTGGAAGCCAATGGTCCAAAATCCTGCTCTTATCATGGCTTGAACCTGCGCCAGCTACGCCAGTCGCACTCCCAGCAGCCAGCGGCAGCATCTCGAAGGGTATTTCACCCATAACAGCTCCGGTGGCTGCATCCCACTCCTGCAGCGAAGAGCTGGTGAGCGAGACCAGACTGCCACGGCCCTGTGTTCATGCAAACACAAACACGTTAGAGCAGAGATTGGCATACGCGAATGCGTATACTCTGACCGACCGCATGGAACAGCACATGCTCACTCGAGCGCCTCTCGTCCACGCAGACGCGCGTCTCGCGCAGCTCCACGGCCAGCGCCATTGGCCTCAATGCGACCTTTCAAGGACCAGCCGCCTCTTTTATGCAAAACCACGACCTACATTCTTCGTGATATATTATTTTTCTTCTCGTAATATTCGGGACCAGATCGGTATATACGGGATTGCACTTGCACTCGATCGTTGGCGCCAAAACCGAATGCCCATTGACGAGATGCAGCACAGGAACGAAGTGGTGATCGACGGAGACTCCTCGTCCTCGGACGGAGAGAACGAGGTGAGGCTGGTCGTGCAGCCACGCAAGCGCGCGCGGACCTCAATCGCGACCACGGACGATGAGGTGGACGCAGACACGGACGAAGGGCCACATGCGCGGCCGAACAGCAGCGCAGCGGCCAAGCGGCTAGAAGAAGAGGAGTCGGAAGACGAAGACGACGTGCAGATCCTACAGATCGGATCCAACAAGTCCACGCCCAGCTCCGCCAAGAAAGCGCGGCGCCTGACGATTCTGGACAGCGACGAGGAAGAGCAGGAGCGGGCTGACCTGCGCAAAGATCCAGTTGCAGCCCTGCGTGCGTCAGTTGGAGCTCGTCGACCGAGTCCCCGCTTGCAGACACCTCAGCCGAGTGGTGTCACAACGAGACACGGCTCTTCCTCCTCGCGCCGGAGCTCGCGCATTGCGACCAAACAGGAGAAGAAGGCTGCGCAGGGGTCTGGCGCGCGCAAGCTGGAGTTCCTCTCACTTGAAAACTGCCTCGAGCCGATGGCCCAAAAGCCGTTTGGGAATGAAGCGGTCAGCTCCGACGAAGAGAGCGAAAGTGACGTGGCTTCGCCCGTCAGGAGACGACAGAGCCTGCAGGCCCGCCAAGAGAGTGAAAGCGAGCGTGTGTACGCCGACCCTGACGATATAGACGAATTCATTGTGGCGGATGATGAGGTCGAATACATGGACGAGAACGAAGAAGGCGTGATCAGTGTGCAATCCAGCAGCGATGAGGAAGGAGGTGGTACAGGTGATGAGGAAGCAGCACAAGCTGCACATGCAGCTGCCATGCAAACGCGAGAGCCAAAGGAATGGTTCTCCATTTATCTATCGTACCTGGAAGAGTGCATTCTGAACGCCGATCTGGATGACCTGATGCGACGATCGCGCGTGAACCCACAGTATATGATGTTCAAAGAAGCCATCCGCCATGTACGTTTCGACTTAATATGCTGCTGCCGTAAATGGATTGATTGTCAACTCAATCCCCAATACGTATTTTGTTGGATTATAGATCGAGCGCGCTGTTTGCTCTCGCCGCGATAGTCTTCGAGGCAACGTAGTATGGCCAGATGAGATGATGCACAGTCTCTGGACTGCAACAGAATACCGTACTAGCCGTTGTGACGGAACACAAGACTGTGACGCATGCAATCGTCGGCAGCATGTGGCTACGTTTCGGGCACACTTCAGAGGCATTGAGTGTGATGCGCGTGATTTGTATCGGGACAACTGGATCACACGGTAAGATCAAGTGCACTTTTTGATTGTCTGCTTGCTCTTTTGAAGACTGATCATGTATTCAACTTGTTCTCCATCTCTTAGTCTTCGCAAGGGCGTCAAGGCCCAAGAAGTTGCGACTGGCAATTATGAAATGGGTAGCGTCTGCCACGCGGTAAGCCATCGTGGTTTTGATATCTGAATTTTGAAGCTGGGCTCACCATCGGTGTTCTTAATTCTGTAGCGAACGTTGGCATTCTGGCAATTATTGCATGCAAAGCATTTCTGGGTCGCCCTGGTTGATGCTAAAATGAAAGAATGCGGTGATCGAAGTGGTCGCATTCCCGAGGAAGAGCGTGAGACATTCCACAAGCAGGAGTTCGGACGCTACAAGCGCTTGCTGGATCTAGTGGACAAATTCTCGACCGATGCGAACATGAAATGGAACAGCTTCATGCCCAACGTCTGGAAGAAAGTCACCGCCCACAATTTCTCGAGTGAATTTCTACAAGTGAATCGCTCGGCTGTGGATCGTGAGACACGAAGAGGGACCTTGGACTCGGTCGTAGGCGATAGCACAGACGAAGACAACGAACAGAAACACGAGGAGGAAGAAGAAGAGGAAGAGCTTCAACTTGAAGAAGAGGAAAAGAAAGAGGCCAACGAAGACAAAATCGAACCAGCTCCTAAACGCGCGAAAGGGCGAATGTGGCAAACCAAGCTCCAACTGTCAGCACCTCCGACAAAGCCGAAAGCTGATATCCCCGATGAAAATGACTCTAGATTTGGAGAAGACAACTTGCGATGTCTCGTCTGTGAAGAGAACCCACGCAATGGCATCATCGTGCATGGCCAATACGTGCACACGTATTGCTGCTATCGTTGCGCCAAGCGTCAATTCCAATCGAAACTCGACTGTACGGTGTGTCATCGGCCGATTGAGCGCGTGCTGTGTCAGCTGCCACTCAGCAAGGAGAGTAGACTGGCGATACTCCGGGAGAAGAACTCCACGTAAGTGAAATGTTTGAAAGGCGAAGAATGTCGCGATATTGTATTCAGATAACGAGTAAGTCTATGGTCAGTGGCTGCGGTGTTCTCTTGCTTTTAATATTCAAAGAGATACAGCACTTGATTGCGTCCGTCGAAGGGCAAGAACGCTGTTTGGATCCGTGGGTGCTTCTCCAGCAGATAGGTCACGAACGCCTCGTAGGTAGCCACGGGCGTACCATCACGGCATTTCCGGTCTGGAAACAGTCGGCTCATGACACAACAAGGCACGATCGCAAACGGCTTACTGTTGGCCAACGCTGCATCCACAATCGCTTCCGTGGCCTCGTCAGGATGCATGCCCAGAATGATGGAGCAGTTGCGGAACAGGGCGGCGTTCTGGGCAATGGTTTCATCGTTGAGATAGCACAGCAATTGCGGACACAGGCCACGTTCTCCATCGACCATTCTTCGGATGTTCTGCTTGCTCACTTTCATCGGTCGCTGCAACAGAGAAGCAAGCACAAGCATAAGAGATCAGCCCCATTTCACTGGTAAATCGGGCAGAATGGCCAACGTACAGGGTCAATGAGTGTCGTGGGGATACCGCGTCGGTTCCAGAGCTGCAGTGGGATGTCTCCTTTACCACCGGCAACGTCGATCACGCCCGTGCCCTGCGCCAACCGATCTTCACCGACAGATTCGACGACCCAGTCGCAGAACAAGCGGCCGCGATGGCCCTTGAGCACCTTTGAGTGTAGATCATGATCATCGCCATCAATGCGACTGGCTTCCTTGCGTTGCGCCAGTCGTTGCTCTAGCCATCGCTGACTGTTCACAGCAAAGTCCTCCGGACGTCCGTGCCAGAACTGACACAGATCGCCACGCACGCAGTTAACACCGTTGGTGCTGGAGAAGTAGTACTTGCACGCATCGAAGCCGTCGATTTTGACGATGTTGGTGTACTTGGGACGTCCGTTCGATTGGAAGGCTGGCTCCGGGGGCTCTGTGCGCTGCACTAGCGGCACACTGGCTGTATCGCTGCTGTAGATCGTGCCACGGTCGACCGCAGGGTCGAACATCTTGTCTGGGTTGGCGTCCTTCCAAGCCAGCTGCACGTCCACAGTTGCGAGCACGAATAGAAAGCTGTCGGGCATCTTGCGCTCGACGTAGCCTCGAGCGCTCACTTGGTCGCCAAGGTGCACGTTCCAATCGATGACTTTGATCTGCTCGACACTGAGCACGGGCTCCTGCTTGCGGATCATGACTTCGAGGAGCTCTGTAACAGCAGCGCAGACGTCAGCTCATTTGTACAGCAGATCTGGTGCGATGCAAACGCAATTTGACTTAGGGTACCTCCATCCCCGAGCTTGATGTCACCAAAGATCAGCGCTTTCCTACGCAGAGAGTGCAATAGCAGCAGCGCGTTTGTCAGGATGGCACATCCATGCTTGGCATCACATTGTATGGCACCTACGACAGCCTCCGCTTGCGAATCAATTGGCCACGCACCAGCACTTGGCATTTGGTTGGGTCTTCGCTACCGCTGAGCTCATGCGCCTGCACACATGCCTGCACATCTGACAGGCGGCTGATCTCCACGGGCTCCATCGCGGCCATTCAATGATTTTTGATTGGGAAACGACAGGCAAACATGGCCCATAAAAAGGTAACACTATTTATGGGATATAAGAGAGTGACGTTTTCTTCTTATATCATGCTTGAGCTATGATATAAGAAAACGTGAGTTCACGTTCTCTTCGGATGCAGCTCGTGCATGGCCAGGGAAACTCTGTATTAGTTGGCTCCTGAGACAGCCTGTATCGTCTTTGATGACTGTCTTTTGCTGTACATTAGAGCTGAACTGCGTTGTAGGCCAAGTGAATCCCAATATGGTGTGTTGCACAGCTCAGTCATCCACATTAACGATAGAGAGAAAGGATCTGGTCTGCTTGTCAATCGCACAGCTGAGAGCCAGGACGGATGCCTGGTTGGATACTTAAGAGTCCAACGAGGGTCATGGCCATTCAGTTGGAGAGAATAGTGAAGTAGTATCGTTCTCTGTTGAGTCACGTGCGTGGCAGATTTTTTGCCACAGGCCTCTGTTGCATGCACACTGACGTGCGCTTACTGTACTCCCAACAGTCAACAGCTCTGCAGGTCTACGATAGTTGGGCGCAATCTTTCCGCATAATCACCAGCGGTGAGTAAACGGATTCGCAAGCGCAGGCTTTCTTCAATGTGACCATCCATCGACAGCCATGGATGTGCCATTCAGGTCGACACACCAACACACCGCAACTATTTACGGTTTTTCCCGTGAGCATTTACGTAAAGAAGTGCAACTCAACTGAAAGCGAGACGATCTGCAACCACTCATCGCAGAGAAGAGTTGACCAGCCAGTTCAGCTGGTGCTGCTGCTCAGGCTGCCGTTTCTGGATGCAGGGTCCTGTCCCGGAAATGGATTTTACTGGCGTGAGTGCATCGTCTACCGTATCTTCTGCTGGCCGCAGCCATCAGAGGGAGGTCACCATCGCCTTTATGATGGCTGCCTTTTACCGAGTGCTCATGTCTATGCATGCTCAGTAGAAAGCGTTAGCGCTGCGTGTATACCAAATGTATCCAGCAGATCGCTTCGGCGCACCGACTTGAGACGCAACGCAGAGCCTTTGACTCTCCAGGGTCTGTTTGCTTGTCGATCGCACAACTGAAAGCCAGGTTGGAAATTGATACTTTAGAGTCAAACGTGGGTCAAGCTCTCCAGCTGGCGCCTCGTGCGGTTTTTCCATCAGAAAACGGTCGAGTCAAACGCGTGGCAAGTTCTTTGCTCCTAGTTCCTTTCTTCATCCCACTTCCCGCCCGCCGGCGGCCGCCGGGGTGACGTGCCCACGCGCGTACTGGCCTTACGCCCAGGCACCAACGACTATTGCAGGGTGCCACTGGTCTGTTGAGACATCTTTCCGCGGGCGCTTCCGGGCACGCGTGAAGCTTGTCAGCGCATTTCTTCCGCCTCATGGCCTCAGGCATAGAGCTCAGCCCGCCGTTTCAAAAATGGATACCCTTCGGCCCATGAAGGCATAATCACCATTAGCGATATACATCGCCGTTCTTAATATCCCAGCTGAACCTAATCCAACTGGGCACCAAACTTGCAGTTTGTGTCCACCACTCCAAATGTCCCGTATGGGCGGTGCTTAATCAGTACATCCAGTGCACTGTTCTCTGATTCAACATACTGATTTAGCGACCATTTCCATTCGCATCCCTAATCGCATCGGGCCTGCTAGGTGTTCACCCCTCACCCCTAATACCGCCGCCAGGGTCTTATTATGGGCAAATTTTGCAGAGGCACTGTCCAACGCCCGAGAGATCCAGTGTTGTTAGGTTACTGATAACTAACCTCAGTACGCCACCTCGCACACTCGTCCTGGAGGATCAAAGCATAACCGAACGCGGTTTGTGGACAACGCCTTGGGCCCATTTACGCGCTTTCTCTTGCGGCCGGCCGATCTCGCTCGATGCTGCAGGCGCCGCTCCCCCCGTGCGACGAGTTCGAGGCGCTGGACGCACACCTGGAAGACCTCGAAGAGCCCGGGTCCAACCTGCTGCAAGGTCCGACGCCCTGCTTGGCTCGTTTGCAGCCATTGGGAACTGGTACTGATTACAACGCATGTGTTGATGTGTTTTCCTTGGCAGCCTTCATCGTGCAGCCGCCCCAGCAAAAGGCCAACGACACGCCGCTGAGCAACTCGAACGGCTACACGTCCGAGGAGTCGGACTATTCGGTCGTGACCCCGACGTCGGACGACCAAATGTACCAGGACATGTCGTTCCTGCAGTCCATGGAGACCAGCGAGCTTGTGGACGTGGTGGCGGACTTTAGCACGGACGACCTCACACGACTCACGCCCGAGCAGCAGCACCAGCAGCAGCAAAAGTTCGCGGGGAAGATGATCAAGGGCAAGGTGAGCTCATCTCGATGGATGGCGTTCATGTTTCATGGGCCGCTGATTGATAGTGCGGCTTGCTATTGTAGACGTCCAAGTATCGCGGCGTGACACAAACAAGCAAGACGTCCTGGGGCGCCAAATACAGCGCCAAGCGTATCACGAACACATGCAAGACGCCCGAGGAGGCAGCCCACGCGTACGACCAGTACCTGAAGAACTACTACCCGCACAAATACGCCAAGTTTGCCAATTTCTGCGGCAAGTGCGGCCAGTTTGTGAACCCGCTGGGTCTGCCGGAGTACAAGAGCGAGTGCGGCTGCACGTCGCCGACTTCGCGCCGCAAGGAGCTGAGCCGCAGCGTTTCGTCCACCAGCGACGAGCCCACGGGCATGTCCAGCACGTCTGTCGACCATCACGAAGAGCCCATCAAAGAGGACGAGAGCATGGACATGCGCCGCGGCAGCAATCTGTCGGTGAACTCGCTCAAATTCAGTTTCTCAGACGACACTGAACAGTTCTTTGAAGAGTCGTTCGACATGGTCTCGAAGATGGATTCCGGCTCGGATCCTGCTTCGAACAGCTCCGCTCAGCCGTCCATGTACCCTCCACCGCTCCAGAAGCGGGACAGTCTTCCTCTTGCAGTGATCCGCGATGCGGTCGATTCTTTCACGCAGGAAGACAATTTGGATCAGATTATCAAGGATATCAACCGGTCGTCGTCCAACTCGTTCAGCACCAAACGCCCGTCGTTCACGCTTGATAATGGCCAGCTGGGATCCATCGAACCGACCTCGACGAACTCGACCTTCGTGGACTTTAGCATGGACGAGCTGCAGGATCTGTCAGAGTATTTCCTCTCTGACGCCGATGGACGCAGCAGTGGCCTTCAACCTGAAGCGCCGAAGAACATGGACATGATGAACGTCAACGGCCCAGGGAACTACAGAAAGGTCCATAGTCTGGACTTTGAAAACCGAGAGAGCGCTGGCGCCCAGATGATTAAACAGGAGCCAGCCGTCGTGACTCCGCTTGCTCATCAGGGATCGTTTGTCGATGCGTCCATCAGCTCAAGTCGACCACATATTGTGACACCATCGTCCTCGAACGCCTTCCCTGCTGTTATCGAGATTCAAACGCCGTTCCTGGAAAAATACTGGCGAAACGATCGCAAGAACATCCAGTGCTTTCCGTACTGCCCGGAGCACGGAGACTACTACCGCGTTCGGATTGAAAACTTGCAGCATCGATGCAAGGGCGTCTGCCGTGCCGCTGTGAAGGCCCGAATTTCAATTCCGACTACGCAGCCATTGACTCAAGCTGGGTTACTCGTATTGGCTCGATGCAACAGCACGTTTTCTCGGAACATTGAGCTGACGGCCCAGGCGTACTTGGACTCCAACGAGATCAAGCAGCTGCAAGCTGTCAGTGCTGTCGGCGTGATTGACAAATTGATGGTCGCCCCCGATGGAGCCAGCATTATGTTTGATGTGACTTTTTACCCGGACGTGTGGAAGTTTGAATTTGATCTGCCGAAGAAGCGCCGCCACCTGCAGGCCAACACCCCGCCAAATGACCCCGAAGCGGACAATCTTGTGGATGAATTCCTGTATTTCTTCGAAGTCGATGTGTTTTACTCGCAAGAGAAGACGACATTCCAGCGGCTTGGGCACCATAAATCGATCAGCTTCCAGATTGGTAACACGCGTACTCTTTTGCGCCAGCGAAACAAGATGACTGATGGTGCTAACGATGGAGACAAGGTGTTCAATGCTGATTCTGTCCCGGAGAAAAAGCGCACAAGGGT
This sequence comes from Elongisporangium undulatum, assembly GCA_023334555.1. Lineage (NCBI taxonomy): Eukaryota > Oomycota > Peronosporomycetes > Pythiales > Pythiaceae > Elongisporangium > Elongisporangium undulatum. The sequence goes on from JAADVF010000002.1 coordinate 124,984, forward strand.
GACTCAAGATCAGAAGGCAGCCGATGGCAGCCTATCGTTCAGCGACAGCGTTCTGGAGACTGTGTACGAGCCAAATGTTGGTATCAAGGGCATTCAGGAAGAGGACTCCTCGAACGACGACACTGTGATTCTCATTGAACCGAGCAAGGATAGCCGTAAAACGCCGATTTCACACAAGGTTTGGGATGAAGAAGACCGCGACCGTTCTGTTTCCGATTCCGATTCGGCTGTCTACAAACAACACGAGTCACCAAAGCAAGGTGATATTCCTGCGCCAGAAGTGAGCTCAGGGTATGTTGTGGATGGTGAAGGCCGAGTCCGAGGTTACACTGTTGGGGATCGCCGCCCCGAAGACAAGCCGAAACCTGCCACTGTGTCTGGATCATATTCATTGCCCAAGATGGTGTCGTACTCTGCGCTGTGCATCCCTCTCTCGATCATCTACTTCCCTCTGAGTATTATGATGCTGCTTGCGATGATTATTCCGCCGGCTGCCTCCTCGGTGGTGCACCTGCTAGATACGCTCTCGGATTCGGAGTTGCGAAACGCTAACAGCAGCTGCATTGACAGCGACGCACGCTACGTGCTGAGTCGCTTGGAGATGGATTCGGAGTCAAGTTCTCGGCGGAAAGAAACTCTGCGCTACCACAAGGATGGTGCTGTTTGGTCCCGATTTGGGTATTTCACCGGTGGCAAACTGTTGCTGTCCGTGGCGTCGTTCGTCCCCGCCTTGGTGCTTGCGCTCTTCAGTTTGATTACATTCCCGGTCCGCCCGCTATCAAAGGCGCTTCAGAGCTCGGCATGCTCCTGTGTATTGTGGACACGTGAGTACTCCCGCAAGACGCTAGGCAAGCCGCTGACGGTCGCTCCGCATTATGATCCGCATGGAGCGCTAGTGTAGCGGCTGCGAAAGCAAAGCTCGTGTGTAATTTATGCCTCGCTGTTTCTCTTTAGTGGATCGCCACGATGGCCACGGGCCGTTTTGTTGATAGGTACGTTTGCAAATAGGTACACAAACACGAACAAACAAACAAAAATAGCTTTAATAAGACGTAAGAATTGCATGTTGTCCGAATGCCCATGTGATTCCCAAGAGATCCCGTTGCAGGTCTATATGTAGTATTCATTTATTTAGTTGATGGAGGATCGGCTTGCTTGCAGGATGAGGAAAACGACGACGGCGACTAGAGGCGCGTGGTGGATAAATGACAAGGAGGACGATTGGGACTTGGGGGAGGCGCAGCAACTCGGGGGCTGAGCAGCAAGTGGCGACTAGCGGGAATCTTGCTACTCACTGCTCATTCGGATCTGAACTCTTCGCCGCCCGTGACCATGTCGAACTGACTGGCGAAATCGTCTATCGACATGTGCTCCTTCTTGCCCTTGTCATCGTCATCGTCATCGAAGACCCACGTCGTGCCCGGCACGTATTTGGATGCTTCGGCCTCACCCAGGCCGGCCGGCATCTTGGTGCCCTTGGCGTACAACGGACCAGCGCTAGAGGACGAACATTCAAGCATGAGTTTGCGAAATATGCTGATTTGTGGAATGGTGTACGATTACTTACCCCGGCAGAGCATCGGCGATCCCAGCCGTCATGGAGACCTCGCCGATATCCTCGAGCTTGCCCAGCAGCTGCTGCGCAAGGAACGCCGTGTCGTTGGCCTTCTTGAAGAACGAGTGCTTGAGCAGAGCCGACGTGGCCGGTCTACGATACGATTCACATGACCAATCAGTTGGACGCCACTGATCGTAGCGAACCAGAGTCGAACATACCGCTTGGAGGGGTCCTTTTGAAGGCAGAGCTTCACGACGTCCTTGAAGTGGCGGCTAAACTGGTGGCCGCTGCCATCGTCGTCGTACGTGCGCAGCGACGGCGGGTCCTCTTGCAGCGTCAGCAGCAGAACCTTCATGGGCTGGAAGCGCGCGTACGGCGCATAGCCCTTGGCCAGCTCCAGAGCCGTGATACCAAGCGACCAGATATCGGCTTTGTAGTCGTAGCCACGCACTTGCTCCATAACCTCGGGCGCCATCCAGCACGGCGTGCCCACGAACGTCTGTCGGTTCTTGCGTCGGTCGCCGCCTTCCATCATCCAGCCCGAGACGCCGAAATCTGCGATCACGACATGGCCTTCGCTGTCCAGCAGGATGTTGCCGGCCTTGATGTCGCTGTTACCACAACCCAACGAAACATGATTTCTCCATCCCCCTGACCCTTCACCAGGCAGCCAAAGAAACGTACCGATGGATCTGGCCGTTCTCGTGGAAGTACTGCAGCCCCTTGAGCGCTTCGTTCAGGATCACGGCTACGAACTCCTCCTGCAAAGCCTTGTGGTTAGAGCACGCAAACTCTGCTGATACGGAAGCTGGGAGATCGAGCTATGTACCTTGAGGCCTTCGCCCATGCTCTTCTTCTTGAGCAGATTCATGACGTGCAGGCAGGAGCCTGAGACCACACGACAGTCATGTTCAGTCCATCGCTGGCATCGCCATTGTCCTTCATTGGCGTGGCGTACCTTTGTTCATGAGCTGGGTCACGAGCCAGAGCTGGTCCTTGTGCACGAAGCTGCAGTAGCACTTGAGCACATTCGGGTGGTTGGTCATCTTCATGGTCTGCACCTCGGCCTGGAGGGAGACAGACAGCGCACGCGAGTCAGATTTGCTGTGTGTACCCAACGCCACGCACGTCAGTGGCCACGCACTCGGATATCTTCAAAGCTCGTGGTGATCTTCTCCAGATCCATGATCTTGATGGCTACATGCGTCTTCTTGACTGCGCAGTAGGCCTTCCAGACCTTGGCGAAGGCTCCCTATCGACAGCAGAGGCAGCAGCGCGCGCGAATGAAAATCCATCACCCAGGCGTCAAAGCAAGCAACCCAGTCAGCATTGTCTCTGTACGCGCAGTCCAGCAGCAGCAGCAGCAGCGCAAGAGAGCGCAGCAGAGAGAGCGCGCGCGCGAGGGCGGCTGCGTGCGTACCTGGCCGATCTGCTCGATGATGTTGTACTCGGAGGCCGCCGTGGGCCACTCGTCGCTCATGGTGCTTGGCGGAGGGAGAAGGAGGAGAGAGAGAGAGATAGGCCGGCCCCGTGTCGCGCGTCGTGAGGAGCTCCGCAATGGATTGGAGCGCGCGCGCAGTCACCCTCCTCTCGGCGCACCTTCAAACAACACGCCAGGCGCAACATCGCGCTAACGTTGCAGGAGGCGACTGGACCGGTCCAACTGGTTTGCGGTTAATGTGTGAACCGGCTTCTTCGCCGAACCGTCTCTTTTCCCCCCTCTTTTGCGTAGGACACCTGAAAAAACCAATCACCCAGGGCACCCATGCGACGTGGACAGTTTTGGTGCCGCGCCGATCCTGGCGGAGGAGATGAACGGAGCCAACCCGCCAAACCTGATGACGCGGTCAAATATTTAGCGCCCTTGGATGAGGAGCGGACTTGTCCAACGCAAGTCAACATGTGGTCAATCAGTGAGGCACGCAGAGGAGGCGTCCGCTCCCCCACGTTCCCCGTCCGTCCGCTCCTCTCCCCTCCTCTAAAGTTGGATCACGGTGTCGACTTTGAACCTATGCGTATGGAGGCTATTACTGGGAACACTCTATGAATCCACGTGGCTGCAAACGACGAACTGTGCGTTTGTAGGTTTGTGAAATTAAATCCACAGGTTCCGAAAAGCGATCCTCTCAAACTTTCTAGTCGACTAACCTTCCCTTAGTCAAGTCGGTATAGATTCTCGCAGGTTCCTCTCCCACCGGCGGCGGCGCTGTCAGTGATCCTTCGGGGCACAGCATTTCGCAATCGGAGTGATCAAGCGCACGCATTAGAGAGAGAGAATGCAGTCTCCCGCGGGCGTTCGCATCCGCATGACGCTGTCCCAGCGCCGAAACCTGCCAGTTGTGCTGGTGGGCGCGGTGTTCGCGCTGGCGCTGGTCATGCTCATGCTGGACAAGGCGCCGGAGCCGCAGAGCTTCGACGTGCTGGCCGAGGACGAGGCCACTAAATTCGCCAACGCCATGCTGGAGGAGCAGTGGCCCGGTAAGTGCAAGATCAAGAACTTTGACCAGCTGCGACGCATGTCCATCGTGTACACCTGGGTGAACGGCAGCCAGCCCTGCTACCGCGAGTCGCGCATGGCTGCGGGCGGAAAGAACTCGGTCGGCGGATCGCGCGATCGTGAGATCGGCGAGCTCATGTACTCGATCCGATCGCTGAAGAAGTTTGTCCCGTGGCACACGGGCCCGATCTACATTGTGTCCCCCGGTCACATTCCGCACTGGGTGGATCTGGACAACCCGCGCATCAAGGTCATCAACCAGGACGACCTGTTCCCGGAGTACGCCAAGGCCTTCCTGCCCACGTTCAACACGCACGTGATCGAGCAGTTCCTGTACCTGATCCCCGGTCTGTCGGACATCTACATGCAGGTCAACGATGACTACCTGTTCACCAAGCCCATCGAGCCGCATGAGTTCTTCACGTGCGACGGCGGCATCCGTCTGCTGCACGAGACCGGTCTCATCTCGCACACCCCGCCCACGCCCAAGAAGGGCATCTGGATCGCCTCGGTGCTCAACACGCAGCAGGAGATGGATCTGCGATGGGGCAAGATCGACCGCCACTTTATCAAGCACGCGCCCTTTGTTTACAGCCGCCGCGCATTCGAGCGCGTGCACCAGATCTTTGACCGCGCGCTGTTCACGACGCTCAAGTCCAAATTCCGCGGCAAGCCCGACATGAACATGCCGCTGCTGCACCACTACTACATGGTGAGCCAGGGCAGCAAGGAGCTGGGTATCCCCATTGAAACACCCCCGCAGGAAGAGATGAACGGCTACAAATTGATCCTGATGCAGGACGGCACGACCGACAAGCTCAAGGAGACCTTCAACCAGATCCTGGATGGCACCACGCCGTACAAGATCGTTGCGCTCAACGACGAATACTCGGACATGCGTGTGGCCGACATTGCCCGCGACTTCCTCAACAAGTTCCTGCCGGAGCCCAGCGAGTTCGAGCTCAAGCCGGGTGCCGCCACGCACCCGACGACTGTGCGCAAACCCGGCACCTGCGAAGTGGACACGACCATCCTGGCGCCCACGCCCCGCCGCGTGGAGGCCGCGTCGCAGTTCCAGGTCGTGGCGTATCGTGAGATGCGCTGGGTGGGCTTTGTCAACTCGCTCATGCGCGGCATGGCCATGGCGCTGGGCGTCATGATCGTGTACATTTTTTATGTGCTTGTCTTACGCCCGAACAAGGCGCCCGTGGGCTCCAGTGCTGCGTATGAGAAGGTGTAGAGTTAGAGCCGAATTAAGAAGAGCCCGATGGTGTTCATGGGGATTGGTGCATTGCGCAAGGCGAAGCCCAGTCCATGGACAGTCGCAATACAGAAAAAAGCTGAAAAGATCCATGAAAAATGTCTGCGACCGTTCCTTTTCCATGTTATTGTACTCGAGTATCAATGGGACAGAGTAGATCACGAAGGACTCGACTTCCAATCTGCATGTTGTTGCTTATGAGCTTAAAAACTAACTACGGCTTGTGCTTATGGACCAAACGCGCAATGTCTGTATTTGAAGGAGACGAGAGTGTGTTCGAATGGACAATGTAGACAAACGCTTTATCTGGACTTGGTCCGGTCGGCGCCGAGCACGTCCTGACTGGCAATGCGGAAGATGATGATCGCGCTCAGCACGCCGAGCGCCAGGCCGATGGTGAACATCACGTTCGAGCCAAACGAGGCCGATGCCTCAGCCAGGTGCTTAAAGTGGCGCGCGTGCGGACTGGACGGCGCAGTCACGGGCGCAGGCACCATGAATCGCTGGCGGAGCGAGGTCGTGGTCTGCGTGGAGCCGGCTGGCAGCGGCAGCACCGACGCATCGTAGGCACACTCCTCACCGTGGTAGTTGCTCACTGGGTTGGCCGTCTGGCCGGCCGGCAGCTCGTAGTACTGCGCCTCGGGCAGCAATGCGCGGTAGAATCTGCCCACGCGCTCGGCCGTTGCCGGACGAGAGTATTCGTCATTGAGCGCCAGCAGCACTTCCGGCCCCTTGTTGGCCAATGCCATGGCAAACTGCTTGTCCAGCTCTTCGGGCTTGTTGTCCGTGACGCGCACCAGCAGCCAGTCGTCGCATTCCGAGATCGGGTTGAACTGGACCGGAATGCCCAGCACGCGCGATCCTTCCTCGTTCATGTAGACGTGGTGCAGCAGCGGCATGTTCAGATCGTCGTGGTGGCGCAGCTGGTGCGTGAGCGTGGCGTCCAGCTCGGCCTGGAACTTCTCGTGGATGGCCTCGAACCCACGGCGGCTGTAGACGAAGGGCGCGTGCTTGAGGAAGTTGTACACGTGCTCGCCGCCGTACGTCTTGTCCGTGAGCTCGAGCGTGTTGCGCACACTGGCGAGCCACGCGTTGCTCTGCGTGCCCTTGACGTGGCGGATGTGGTTGATCTCCGTGAGGAAACGCAGGCCGCCGTCGCACGTGAAGAACCGGTCGGGGGTCACGGGCTTGATGAACAAATAGTCGTCGTTCATGTGGATGAACGTGTCCGTGAGCCCCGGGATCTTGTGCAGATACTGCTCGATTACGTTCGTGTCAAAGGTCGGGCGCGTCGCCTTTTCGGGCAGCAGATCGTCCTGGTCGATCACGCGTACGCGCGGGTTGTTGACGTCCAGCCAGACCGGGATCTGCCCGGGGGTGACGATGTAGATGGGGCCCTCGAGCCATGGCGCGAACTTGAGCAGCGACCGAATCGAGTACTTGAGCTCGTCCATCTCTTTGTCGCGCGAGGAGCCGCCAGGCGACAGGCCTGCGCGCTGACGACGCTTGTTGTAGCAGCGCTCCGTGCCGTTGACCCACGTGTACACGATCGCGCTCTTGCGCAGCGTCTCAATGTTGGTCACCTCGCAGCGGGAGGCTGAGGCCCCAGCGAGCGGGTCCGTGGCCAGCTCCACGACCGCCAGCGGCGCATCCGGCTGCGCCATGTAGAGCAACATGGTGATTGCGGCCGCGAAGGCGATGAGCCCGAAGAAGCCGCGCATGATCGGAGTGGGCTGACTGGCTTGAGGATCTCTTCGGCGCCGCTTACCACGTGGTGGAATGGCAAAAAAAGAAGACGCTGACTGATAGGGTCGGCACCCTAGAGACCAACCCACTGTACAGAGTCTCTCTATTCAGGGCACGCTCAGTACTACGGAATTAAATGTGCACCCAACCAGTATTAAAGTGGGGTACGGTAGATGCCTGTGGACCGTATTTTCATCCAATGGCTGCTTGGAGAAGGAAGGCGGTTCAGGGTACTACCATGGGGGAGATGGGATGGGGGACGTTGCTGTACCGTACCTCCGATCCCCAATTGCGCTCTTCGTCAAGTGCCAGAGAGCAAGCGAACGCAAGAGGAAGCATGAGCCAGCCGCGCGTGCTGGTGCTGGGCGGAGCCGGCATGATCGGCCGCAACTTCGTGGCCTATTGCGTGGAGCGAGACTTGTGCTCGTACATTCGCGTGGCCGACAAGACGATGCCCGAGATCTCGTACTTCAGGTGCGCCCACCCACCATGTGCTACTTGGGAAGCAACCGACTGGATCCTGACCCCGTCCTGCTTCGTTCGCTTGCATGCAGCCAGAAGCACAAGGAGGCCTTTGCGGACGACCGTGTGCAGTTCGTGCAGGCTGATCTAACGCGCGATGCGCACGTTGATCGCGCGTTCAACCCGGAGTTCGGCCCGTACGACTTTGTGTTCAACCTGGCCGGCGAGACCAAGTGCGGGCTGACCGAGTCCGTGTACGCTTCCAAGGTATGCGATCTCGCGCGGCACCGTACAGGCGGTTTGTGCGAGGCTAATGCGATGCAATGTTGCTATGGATGCAGTGCCGCGATCTGTCCATCAAATGCGGTACGAAAGCACAGTGCAAGAACTTGAAAGTGCTACATCTTTGTGACTAAACCGTTTTGGTGTGCCTGATACAGCCAAGAAGGCTGAGGAAATTGGCGTGAAGCGCTACATTGAGGTGTCCACTGCGTTTGTGTACAAGTCGCAGGCCAAGAGCCCGGCCACGGAGAGCGCCGATCTCGATCCCTGGACCCTGCAAGCTCGCTTCAAGCTCGAAGCGGAAAATGAGATCCGCAAGCTCGGCAACTTGAACGTGGTGTTTGTGCGTCCTGTCACGGTACGGCCATTACCGCTTTCCGAATGGCTGTACGATGCTGAAATGTCTCTTGCTTGTGTAGGTCTATGGATCCGCCGACTCGTCTGGCTTGATGCCTCGCATCGTTTGCGCCGCTTCGTATGTTCACTTAGGCGCAAATCATGCACGTTCAGTCGATTCTAACCCAAAATCTGTGTAGCTATGTGAAGTTGGACGAAAAGATGAAGCTGCTCTGGGACGCAGAGATGCGCGTCAACACGGTAATATGGACGGAGACTGGACACGCGATGCAGCTAAGTGAAGGCTTACTTGTGCTTGCTTCTATCCCAGGTTCATGTGTTTGACGTCTGCCAAGCCTTGTGGCACCTTACTAAGGAAGGAAACAACGGCGACGTGTTTAACCTTGTGGACAAGAACGACACGAGTACGTGGATCATGCAAGACGCATCCACTGCATGCATGCGATTCCTGTGCTATGGTCTCACATGCGCTCTGCCTGCTAGACCAAGCCAAGATCAACGCTATTCTTGAAGAGATCTTCAAAATCAAGACAGGGTTCATCGGCAAACTGGTCTCCAACCTTGCCCGAGTACGTGGCGAGTCTCAATTCAGAATCCTCAGCAAGGTCATTGTTCATGATGGTTCTCTGTAGGTTCGAATGGCCGACGTTGTGGATGATGCAAATGACAAGCACATGAAGCCCTGGGCAGACCTGTGCGCGGTACGTCCTGAAGATAATGTGCACTTACATGGCGGAGAAAGTGGCTCATGATTTGCGTTTCAGGACTATGCCATCAACAATACACCGCTGACGCCATACATCGACAAGGAGCTGCTGCAACACAACCACTTGTACGCCAACGGCTCCAAGATCGAATCGACGGGCTTCACGTACCAGTACCCGCAGGTATTCGTCGTCCTCTATCACTGGCCCGTCATATTGAGAACTTTCTCGCTCACACTGCTCGCTTTCTTTGTTAATGGCAGCTTCAAGCTGAGCAAGTGCGCAGCGTGATCGAAGAGATGATCCAGCAGAAGATCTTCCCGCCCATTCTCCACTAAAGTTTCAGAGCCTAATTGCGTAGGCGAAGCACCACGCACGTCAGCACCTAGATAATCACGAAGGATGAGCAGTCGAGTGGCGCCGAGTGTCACGTGTTTGTCGCTGGCCTGAAGCCGCAATAGTCTCTGTCAGAGCGTCTCCATGCCCCTCGCGTATCAACTGAGATGGCGTACTACAGTACTCAACACCAATTGACGCAACATGACGTTGGGACCGCAAGATCGCGAATCTGAGACTTGTCTGCGACAATGCCGGGGAATTCTCTTCGCCCGATCGCAGATTGCCAAAGGTTGGAAAGAAATTGGTGCTTTCACGACGGGTCCGGACACGAAACAGCAGATGGCTCATACGCACGCACTTGCCATCGCACACACACACACACACACCACCCTTACGCACCTGTTTTTTCCATGTGCGGGCATCATGGCGCTCTCTCGTCGTCTCCAGCAGGATCCACCAAGATCAGATCGCCAAGAGAGGGCTCACAATCGGACGACGACCGGTATCTTTTCGTGCACGTGGCCTGGTGACTCAAGCCGCGATGTCGCGCGAACGTTGCTCCAGTCGCTGCCAAACTAATCCAAAGGCGTAAAAACCGGTGGGGATGTAAAAACTGGGGGCGGTAAGTACCGGGTGTTCGTACCGGTATCGTCCCGGTTCCTCTCGGCGTGAGCTCTCTTGCGCTCACTCTCTGTCGCCGCGTGAGTTGATAGCAGGCCTTCGCGATCGCGCGCGTCGTCCCCCCTCCTCCTGCTTCCCTGCTTCCCGCGCAGCACCGGAGACCGCCCCCTCTCCCTCCCGCCGCGGCTTTGTGTGGCGCCATACACCGCAGCCAGCCATGAGCTCCTTCGGAGACGAAGACGACGACCCGCAGCTCGCGCTCGGGCGCGAGCGTGACGCCAGTAGCACGACCACCAACACGTCCACGACCACCACGCCCACGGACGAGATCGAGATGGAGGACGAGGCTGACGACACGGTCGATTCACGAGTGTCCGACGTAGCGTCCAGTACCGTGAACGAGTCGCCGCAGTCCACCACGGGCGAACTGCCGCCCGTGATCACCATGAAGAAGAAGAAGAAGCCCCGCACTCGCACGCAGTCGGAGAGCGCGGCCTGGTCGCGCACCTCGTTCAAGATGTCGCCGCTGCCACCGACCGCACTCGGAAGCTTCCCAGCTACCAACGGCGTCCTGTCCAAGGAATCCTCCGCGATGCACACCACGCGCAGCAGCGATGGCATGCTCAACCACATGACGCAGGGTATCCTGGACAGCCTGGACTGGAGCGATGTCGTCGGCAGCGACGGGGACCTGAACCACGATGGCCCGCGTATGCGCAGTCACAGCCGCCCAGACAGCCGCGCCAACCAGATTGGCAATTTGAGTCGCGAACGGTGCATCAACATGTGGCTACAGCACGGCCAGATCTCCGAACGCGCATCCGAGATCCTGGAAGACGCGAAGCTGTCGCTCCACGGCAAGGAGAAGCATTTGTACCAGTCCTCACTGCGACGGCTGTCCGAGGCGCAGGATCCGATGCTCAACTCGCTTGGCGAAAAGATGCAGGCGCTGTCGGCCAAGAGCGAGCAGTCATTCATGGATCAGTTCACTGAGGATTTCAACACGCCTACGTGCACGCCCGAAGAATTGCAACACAGCGATGGTGTTGAAGACGATAGCGATGAATCACCGGCCAAGCCGGTGCATGTGGAGAAGGAGGACCTCATTAACTCCTTCCGCCCCGAATCAGCGACGCTGTACCACGAAGCCGTCAAATGGGAGGGCGTGCTGAGTCGACGAAGCGAATGGCTGCGCAGATTAGAGCGCCATTATTATGTGTTGGAAGGTAAATTCCTACGACGCTTCTCTTCGAAGGAAGCGTACTTGGCCACTCGCGATGAGCCTCTGCTGCGCGATACGGAGCGTCTTCGTCGCGCTTCGTCTGCGATTGCTCCTGCCGTGAGCCACCTGTATGTCCTGGCTGGCGTGAAGGACTCATCGACGCGTACGAATGGTTTCACGTTTATTACGGAAGACAAGAAGACACTGCAGCTCGCTGCCCCCACGGCCGTCGAGAAGGTTGTCTGGATGCGTCTGGGCTTGGAAGCGATTGTTGCTCTACCGAATCTGCCCGTTGCGCCACTGGATATGGAAGAATTTTACGCTATGATTGTCGTGCTTTACACAGCCCAACGTGGAAACTGGAAGACTGAAGGGGATATGGCCGTGACGCTACCTCCGCCGTCTGAACAAGTATTCACGCGTTTCTTCCGGCTCTTGGACAAGGATGTTATTTTCTGCTCCAATTATCCGCCGTCTGTGCCCTTCCATGGCTCTTATCGTGGCCACTCAGGAGTCATCAGCTTCATGCACGAATTCGCCAAGCACACTGTGTGGACCAACTTCAAGATTGGCGGGTTATCCGTTGATGGATCTATCGCAGTGGCATCAGGCAAAGAAGAACTTGAAAACAAGCGTGACAACCGCAAATTTATCCAGAATTGGGTGCACAAGTTTACCTTTTACACGGACGGACGACTTGCCCGATTTGAGATAAACGGTGACGTCGTAGCTGCAAGCGCTGTATTCAAAGTACCCGGTGCTGCAACAACGTTGAAGCTACCGCAAGAGTTTAACGAAGTCGATGCGGAACATGGTCTGGAAGGCACGCTGTTGGTCCGTGTGATGCAAGGCCACGGACTGAAAATGGGAACTTCTCAGAAGCGAACGGTGAAGGATGGGAACGTGGCATTGGTACTGGTGCACCGCGAGAAGCCACTTCCGAAACAGGAAACAGCTAGCACAGCAGCATCAGCGGCGTCGGCCGCTTCCACTGTTCTCAGCAACATTTCGATGCCAGCTGCGTTGACGCGTAAATTCAGCATCAATCTTTTGAGTACAGGCACGACGTCCTCCGATGCAAGTGAACCCAAGATTGATCCATACAGCACGGGCCCACCCAAGAACAACTCATCGAAGTCATATTCACCAATGAACCCTGTATGGAACAAGGTGATCGCTCTACCGTTTGAGAAGGTGATTGGTACGTGCAGTTTACGCATCGACGTCACCGATTATGTTAAGTCTGGAACGGACATGAAGATTGGTTTCACTTCGGTCAATATATCCAAGTATATCATGTCGTGCGACGGAACTCCGAAGACCGAGGAGCAGGAAGAGTCAGCTATGGCTGCGGATACTCGCTGGTACACAATCAGCAATGCTAAGGGCGAATATTGCGGCAAAGTTCTTCTTGGAATCACGTGTCGACGAAGCGCACCGATCGACGAAGATGTGAATATCGCTCAGCCGCGGTTGAAGAAAAGTCAGAGTGTGGTTATCGATCATTACAATCCGCCATCCTCTCATATGCTTCAATGGGAGGCGTCAGTGAACCCACATTTACTCGGTGCGGCTACGCCAGCTCATCACGCGGCCTATATCGGCCAGACTCCTCACTCCACACGACATGACGAGTTTGGAAATGACTACAGACGACACGGCTGGGCGAATGTGAAGCTCTCCCCTGAAGCACTCAACCGGACACGATCTGATGGATCCATCGCCCAGGACGCGGAGACGACTACAGTCCACAAGCGCTTCCCCGGAAATAGCGGCAGGGATGCAGTGGAGTGCAAGGAGAACGAAAACATGCACACCTTTATGGTTTGCGGTGCTCCTTTCACGATCCCAAAGCATTATGAGCTTATCAAGGTGTGTGGTCGCGGCGCGTACGGTATTGTGATTGCAGCGACCGACACTTCGACCGGCGGCAATGTTGCTATTAAGAAAGTCATTGATTGCATCTGGCACCCGCATCAGCTCAAGCAGATCTTGCGTGAGACGCGACTGATTCGCCACATGGCTCACGAGAATATCTTGAGTTTGATGGATCTGATTCCGCCGCCGTCTTACACGGATTTCCGCGACGTGTACATGACGGTGGATCTCATGGAGATGGATCTGCACCGTATCATTTATTCCAAGGAAGTGCTGCTGGACGACCACATTCGCTACTTCCTGTATCAAATCCTCAGTGGTCTGAGCCATATGCATAAGGCTGGTGTGCTGCATCGTGATCTGAAGCCAAGCAACTTGCTTATTAATTCGGATTGCCAGCTGAAGATTTGTGATTTGGGATTGGCCCGCTCTGTGGAGTTGGATGACGTGGGCATGACTGAATATGTGGTCACGCGATGGTATCGCGCGCCTGAACTGCTGCTTGGAAGCGCCTATGGCGACGGCGTCGATCTTTGGGCTGCCGGCTGCATTTTCGCTGAAATGCTGGGCCGGAAGCCTCTGTTTCCTGGTGAAACCTACGTGCACCAGTTGCAGCTTATTATGAATGTGCTCGGTGTCCCGGAGGAACACTCGTTCAAGGAAAACCCTCTGGCCAACAAGCTCAAGGGACGACAGTTGCTGAGTCGCACGCAGGCAGTGGCTGGCATTGACGTGAGCACAATGTTCCCTAACAGCAACCCTGAAGCTCTGGATTTGCTGTGGAAGATGCTCGTGTTTGATGTGGAAAAGCGAATCTCGGTTGAGGAAGCGCTTCGTCACCCGTATTTAGCTGCTTACTACGATGAAGAACGCGAGAACCGACCCGTGGAGAAGTTCCAGAGCTTTGACCTGGACGGCCTGGATGAAAACGACCTTAAGGAGCTTATGTTCAAGGAGATTTGCCACTTCCACCCCGAAGAGATGGAAAAGCGCGCAAAGCAGCAGCACGACAACCCGGAAGATGTTGAAAAGCTGCCCTCTGGCTGGGTAAAGCGTGAGAGCCGAAGCGTTCCAGGCAAGTTTTATTATAGCAACCCGAAGCGCGGTATCAGTACGTGGGTGAAGGAAGAGATGGAGACACTGTAGAGCACACACACTGTGTGTGGCTGTCGCTTGCCAGCATTTAGTTGCTGTAGAAAGAGTAGAAAGTGGCGCGCTAGTGATGCGAGAGATCACGGCGCTTGTGTTTTAGGTGCTGTTGATAAATTAAATCTTGTTAAAATGCTGCTAAGGTCGCATTTGTGGACGCAGTTCTTCTATCGTAGTAGGATGGGCTCACGGGCATTCTAGCTGGCGAGTGTAGCATTGAAGGAGCTGCGCGGGCGTGGTAACAGCGACGAACGGGGACTGACCGGCATGCCGTCGCTTTCCTTGGGCGTTGGCATCCAGATATTGTCGTAGTCCTCTTCCGACTGTACGGCGTCCCACATCGCATACATATCCAGATCTTTCGTGATGTGGCTCGTGCGTTGGATCACACGGGATTCCGGTGGAGAGCCGGCCAGCGAAGCCTCCTGCAGCGACAAGTGGTGGTCGCTCATGTGATGGATGTACGCATGGTCCTCCGATGGAGTGAATGAGAACTTGAAGCTGTCCACTGTTGGCCAATAGTCCGACTCGCTGTAGAGCTGTGGGACGACAAGAGTGGATCAGTGTCCTGCAGCCAGCTCATTGCACAGGGGCGGGTGAGCGTACGGTGGAGGACGTGGACGTATTTGAGAAGCTGTCGTGAGCGAGCATGTGTTTCTGGAGCGAGGCCAGGATCTGCATGGGCGGCTGCTGTGGACTGCCATCGTGGAAGTACAGGTCGATCATGTGGAGCTCCATCCAAGCGTCGCTGCAATAGCAGGAAACATATCATCATGAGATATCGAATGCAAGGACGTCCGAGGATGCCGATCAGTGACAAATCATACCTGCCGCTCATGCGGTGGCCGCGCGGGTCCATGAAGAACGCATTCTGGTCGCTCTCCAGCACGAGGCTGTAGAACTCAGACAGCAATCGGCTGCTGCTGTGCACCTTGGTACTCGTTCGGAAGAGATTCCAGCTGCAAAAGGGCACACTTGTCAACCCTCCCATCCCCCCAATGGACGCACCAAGCAGCCACGTACTCGGCCGACTCTTCGTTCTCGTGATCCGTCGCGGCGCGTGCGTGCGTCGGATCGCTCGCTGGCGTGCGCCACGAGAAGCTGAGCTCACGCGGCAGTTTGCCACTTGCTCCAGCAGCAAACGACGAATGAACCGACAAGGGCGGTCTTCTGCTGTGCACACAGAGTTGATCGAGATCTAGAACCACAGCAGCAGCAGCCGCAGTACGTGGGAGCGCACATGGCATCAGTCCTATGTCCTCTGCACGATCCCTCCAGAGCGTCCCTGACCTGCGTCCGAAGAGCGGTCACATCCGAGCGCTGCGCCCATGGCAATTGCTCGAGTGGCTCTGGGTTTGTCCTTTGCCTGGAGAGCTCTTTTTGTTCTTTTTTCCGGATCGGAGAGAAAAAAAGAAAGAAAAGACCTTTCTGGCCAAAGAGACGGCCGTTGCCTAAAATAAGCAAAACGGCTCTCAACCCTAATCCCCTTCACGGCACCTCAGTCTGCAGGATCCCAACCGAGAGATTCCCGAGCGTCCTAAAATAGCCGTTTCAATAGCTGTCGCATATTGTTGGGTACACATGAACTCTTTGAAGTTTGGCCCAGGAGTTTTGTTGTTGTTTTTAGCAAGAGCCGCTCTTTTCAAAAAGATCGCGTTTCGCAACATGCAGAAACGCGCGACTGCACCGACGAGACGCCCGTCAGAGGTTACGTAACCCACTCCGGATGTGACTCCGGATGGACGTTCGTCCGTCTGGCAATACCCTGCATCGATGCTCTAAAATGGGGGTTATGGCTATTGTGTCTACCTACTAAATGTGCTGACTGGTTTTCTGGTTACGCCACCAGCGAGGCGAAATAGATACTGGGTTCGCAGAAGCGCACAGCCAGAGGCCGGCGGGCCGTCCGCAGGAGATAGCGCGTGAGTGGATACCCGAGCTCCCGCGTGGAGTCATCGCCCACGGCCACAATGACCCAGCCCGTGAGCAGAGGCAGCCGCTCCCGCGAACAGAACATGTGCTGCGTGGCATCGTACTTGCGCACGAGGCACGTGCGGCCGTCGATCGAGGTCTCGATGGTGAGCCCCAGCGGCCCATCGCCGAATATCAGCTCGACTTCGTCCGGCAGGAGCGTCTCTGGCTTCCGCACGATGCGCTGGATCGGGTCGCGCGAGAATTCGTCGTAGCAGTGCGACAGGTACGCCCTCGGGATCTTCTTGCCGTCCGTGAGCAGGCCCTGGAAGTTCCGGATGAAGTCGTCCTTGGTCATCTTGTACTTCTTGGCCAGATGCGGATTGTGCGCGTCCGTGTTGAGCAGCAGCACGGCGAACGTGAGTGTGTACACGGCGTCCTCGGATGGACAGTTGGCGTTGTTCGGATTGGCCGCAAAGTAGGCCTTGGCGAACGCCTGCAGGATGCGGTCGATCTTCTGCGCCTCACCAGGCAGCACAAAGCGAGCTAGATATACGCGGAGAGCTACGTCGAAAGGGTATCCTCCAAAGATAAATTCTGCGTAGAGTGGAGTTAGCAGCCGCCTCCCTCACGCCACAGAGGCGTACAAGCAAGCTCGTACCGTCGGCGTAGGCTTGCAGTATCCGCAGAGATCTCGCGTCCGGCTCTCCAAGAACATGCCCAACCTTGTAGATTCAGCGTAAACACGCTGGCGTTAGTGAGAACAGAGCAGTTGCGCAAAGGGACAGGGCCCTGTTTCATACCATCTCGGCATCCATGTGCTGTCGCTCGTGCAGATAGTGCGCCACCTCAGTGGGAGCGGCCTGACCTGAAGTAAGGATGGAAATACGATTACCCGTAAGACCACAGCCGCTACATTCACACACGCGCAATGTGCACACAAACCCACTTGATGGGCTCAATAGCCGAGCAAAGGCACCGCCGCCATCGTCACCTGCCGGGAGCTCCTCGCTCTGAGCTGTCGCCGCAGCTATTCCCTAATGATTCGCATCAAATCAACACTTCGTATCAGCCACGGCGTAACACGTTACCGCACCAGCATGCGCCCTCCACCGCACGCTGGCGCATCCGCAGCTAGCGAAAAGCCCAACGTCCGGACGCACCTCGTCACCCATGGCCGAATTGGACCCCGCTTGATTCAAGCATCCGCCCAAAGAAAGGGTTTCATTGATTATAACTCTCGCAAACAATACCCTGTTAATATCGATAGGTAGGATCGCTATATCCTCTCAGATCGAATGTTTCCTTTCCCCAGAGCGCGCATATCTTGAAACGGCGCAGGGGAGATCAAGATGAAGCCCGTGACGGTCCCGCGCGACTCGATCTACGCGCTGCAGCGGAGCCTCAAGGGCGTGTACCTGGTGGCCTCCTGGGCGGAAGAAGGTGCGAGCGAGAAGAAGCCCAGCAAGATCTCGGACGTGGCCTTCCACCCGGTGCGTCCATGGCTGGCAGCGATGGACGGTGCTAAAGGAACAGGCTTTGTGTGGAACTACGACACAAATGAGATTGTGCGCGAGTTTTCCCTCGATACCGGCTCGGATAATAGCACTGCTGGCGATGGAGCTGGCGCAGACGAAACGATTGGGACTCTGCCGCCGCCGGCGACGCTCGCATTTCAGGCCAAGAACTTGCTACAGAAGACAGCATCGCCAACCGCGACCCCAGGATCGTTTGTCAAGGCCACGAGGGGGAAAGCGTCGCAGATGCTATTCTATGACCATGAAGCTATCATGGCAACGACCCTACGCAACACCACGGACCGAGTTTGTTTTGAAGAATGGATCATCATCTTGACGGCATCCAACGTGTTCTTCTGTGACGTGAATCAGACAACTGCAGTACGTTTATCTTCATCCTCATGCCATGTTTCCGTAATGCTTCTGGATATAATGGATATTCTTCTGTGTTTAGATGCGTACAATCACATGCGAAGATCTGCAGCGCCAGGTGCCTACGAGTATCGCCATACTGCCGACTGGTCTGTTGGCGATCGGCTGTCAGGATGGCAAAATTCGCGTTTGGAACCCTCGAATCTGGAAATATGTGGACACCATGGATACTGGATCTATCAAAGGTTGTTGTTGTGTCTCATAAACATGTGTGTGGAGCATTAAGGGTTGTCTGACACTGAATGTTCCTAGACGTCCAGCACCTCGCTCTATTTTCATCTGATGGAGGCCCCGATTGTAGAAGCGCTAGTGGCATCAGTATAAACGGCAACCCATTGGCACAATGGCTTGTCAGTGTGACACTCGATGGAAAGCTGTCGTTTTGGAAACTGGTGCCTAGTGGCGAAGGATGGGAATGCGGTAAACTTGGCGAGGTCGACTTGAAGGATGTGGTTAAGACATTTGACACAAGCAGCGGCGTCAACGAGATCAAAATGCACTATCACCAAGAAATGATGACAGTAGCAACAAAAGAGGGAATTGTTTTCTTTATAGATCTCACGCCGCTTCTTCGTCAAAACAGAAGGTACGGTTTGATTGCTGACGAAACCAGAGCACTTTTTTGACTAGGCGTGCACTACACACGTAGTGCAAGTTTAGTAGGAATCCTTCCAGCCACTGCAAAGTTGCAGGGTGCCCTGGTCATTGCTGGTGCTCGCAAAGGATCCTTTGTTGTTGTCTCGATTTCGCCATCGATGTCGACGGTAGGACGTTTTCAAACCTATGAATGATTAGTTTGAATTACAACTAAGGTGTATGTTGTAGCTGACAGTTTCCGAGCTGGTGAACAAGGGCCGGCTAGTGGGAAAAGATAGCGTCCCATCTAACCTCCATGAGTTTGCGGTAGGCATGTCATTTGAGTCGAAAGACTTAAAGGCGTTCCTCACTCAGGTAATTTTTATTGGTAAACGAGGATTATCGATTCGAACCAAAACTAACTAGTGCGTTTGAATGTACCAGGGTCCAGCAAAAAAAGTAAAAGTGATGTCCTTGGCATCCAGCAACAAAGACGCAAGCGATTTTTGCTGTATCACGAATTTTGGCGTATTAGTGCTGAATACTTGTTGCTTGCCGGAGGGTGGTCCAACATTTATTGTGAGGGGACAAGAGAAAGCACCGTTACTCGCGTATCCAAGTACAGCCAAAATCGCTCTTCGTTTTTTTGGAGAAGAGACATCTGTGAAGCAAGAGGATCACAAGTTACAAGGGGGTATGGATGCGGCCAACGAAAAACTAAAGACACCGATTCTTCACAGTTGTCCTTCAAATCCTGAATATCTTGCAGCTTTGCTTCCTGCCTGTACTCACCTTGAGGTAAGCAATAGTTATTCGATGAAGCAGTGCTCTCTCTATGTAAACGTGGTTGTATCTTTTTTTTAGATTCTACAAATGGACACAGAGCTCCGGAATCAGAAATCGATCAGTATGCACATGATCTTTTCGGGCAATGCAATCGCGATCGCATGGCATCCAGCCCGCACGAACTTCGCTCTTTTAGTGGTTTGTTCTCCTCATAATAAGATTGCACCAACCAGTTTGCTTGTGCTGACGCAACTTTCATTGTCTAGCCTCACGAGCCTAGCTCTAGACGTCTAACGCGAGCAACATCATCGACGACGGTGACACCACGGCGTCGGGGCTTCATGTTCGGAGGGAGTACCAAAGGCGTCGGTGGTGATGAAGCTGGTGATACTGATGCAAAAAGACGAGCTTCTATGGCAAGAGCTATGTCACTCATGCTGTATGGAATTCATCCAGATGGACATGTTGAATTGGTTGATGAAAATGTTGGTGGGGGAGAGAATCAGTTGCTCCACATTTTTTCGGGTCCGTTTCTCGGAGTTGTCAAGAACGAAGATGAAGATAGCAGTGCTGGTACTGCTTCGTCTACTGATGGGAAATCAGACCACGAAGCTCGATCGCTTGCACGCAATAAACGCACCGAGTCAGCAGTATTTACGTCAAATTCATCACCTTCGACTGTTGCTAATGATGACCAAACAGATGCAAGTGATCTGAAGAAAACATATCTTGAATTTTACGATTGGGGAGATATGGACAAGCATCAAGCCAAGTCAGGTGTTGCACTGCGCAAAATTGGTGCTGCGATTGAATGTCCATTGTTGTTGGAATGGGAAACTGTTGCTCAACGGTTTTGCGCATTAGTCTATGAGAAGAGTGTCTGCATCTATCGTGTGACGTCAACTCCGATTTCCGAAGTTACTTGCATTCATGAAATCCCGACCTCTCAGACAGTTCAGTCGCTTAAATGGGTGCATCACACGCTCTTCTTGATGAGCGTCGATGAGATTAAATGCTGTATTTTCTCGAAAGCGAGATACTTTACGTTTGAATTGGCATCCAGATTTGCTCCAGAACAGGGGTGCGCTGATCCGTACGATTTTCCGAAGCCACAGGTAATTTCTGCTTTTGATGCACCTGCTCAACTTTCAATGGTGCCTGCGTGAGCTGAGTGGTGCTTTATTGTGCAGCGATTTCCGGTGGGATCAATCTCCATCCTTACTGTGGCCAACCAACAGTTGGTCTTGACCGGGCAAATGCAAACGATCCGAACAATCGACTTGTCCAATAAGGTTCTTCAGTGTTGTATGCTCATATCCCTTGGTCAAGCCGACCTTGCAGTTCAGGTCGCTGAAGCATTGAACGCTGAAACACGCGACTGGATCGGGTCTTGCTTCGAAGCTTTTGGGTTCATCACACAGGCGATGAAGCTTTCGCGTGTATCATTGCGTTTTCGAATGAATATGTGCATCAAGGTAAGTATTTGTTGGAGCACATCGAGTAACGACGACGATTGAAATTGATGTTTTCTAATACTGCAGCACAACTTGCTCGAGCAATTACCTGAGCTTCTGAAAGTTTCTCAAGCTGACTCTGCGGATTTAACTGTACGTGTGCCATCGATTTCTGTTGTCGATTCATGCTTTAATGGCGCTCGTCGTTAATGCAGGGTATTTCGCTGTTTCAACGGGCTTGCACAAGCTTGTACCGTGCTGAGAAAGTTCAGTCGCTCGAAGAGTTATTGACCACACTGCAATCCGACAAAAATCGTTCGAATGATACGATTTTTTTGGCATCTTTGCTGCGGAAGACGGAGGTACTCCCCTCAAACGATCACATTCTATGGGATTTAAAGCTCACTGTCTGCGTATCTCTTGACGACAGTCATTATCGCAGGTATTGACATCCAACTACGAATATGGCGCCGCATTTCACTTGCTCAAGCACTCTGGTGATGGCCCACACACGTCGCTGCTTCCGAAATGGAATGATCACATTCATGCTGCGACTTCTGCATGGAAGACAGATCTTGAGCGTCAAAGCATTCGAGCTCCCGAGTCACTCACACTTACTTCTTCCTGAGTAGTCGAGACGGCAGGTACCGAAATGCTCAAGCACCGGTACATACAAAACACATGCATTTGTTCCTGTTCTCTGTTGGTTGAACCTTCAAGTGGGATGGATACATCCTAGCGTTTCAGCCGCTGCTGTTTTATCAAAAGTGGATAGAGAATGTATCCAGCCAAAAATCCTGTGCACCTGATTTTGTGACGATGCCAACGATGCGGTAAAGACTCTCTCTGCCGAGGTTTTTTACCTTTCGCTCTTGCTTTGGCTTGCAGAGGGATCTGGTTTTTCTTTTTCGCACATTCCGCGAAGGAGGCGTCTGAGACAGAAGAAGCCGCTGAGAGCCGCCAGTTTGTTCATGAGCGAGGACGCAGCGCACGCTGCCGCCAGAGCCACAATGACGACACCACCACCACCTTCTGTAGCCGGAGCAGCAGCGAATGCATCGATAAAGCAACGAGCCTCGCCGAACCGCATCCCCGTGCGAGCGGGTCGTGCGTTTTCGCAGACCGACGCACCAACGCCGATCACAACGATGACCCCAGCGTCCCCACCACGCAAGACGATTGAAATTCGGAAGCTTGTATCGCCAACACGATACATGAACGGGAAGTCTGAGTTTACGCAGTCGCAGGCACCTCCGCAGCCAGTGGCTGGTGCAGCTGCTGCCAACCATGGAACGACTCTGCCACCACGACCAGTCTCAGCAACAGCGGCTGCAACCAGTACGACGGCAGCACGACGATCGACGTTGGAGTGGCAAGAAGCAGCCGCACAACTAACCCAGCGCGTCCAGGAACTGGAGCGTGAAAACATGCAATTGAAGAGCGGAAGTCGCGTTGCACGACCCCCAAATACGTTTGCAGGTGGTGAAATGAGTTCATTGGCTGCGGCTAACAAGCTAGTAAGCGCCCCAAGTCGAACGATCTCGAAGTCGCAAAGTTTTGCAAACGGATTCGGACACACAGGCTTCACTGTCGCGGAAGCAGTTGCAGCATCGCATCGATCTCGATCCAAACGCCAGCAAGCGACAAAGAAGCCAATGGACAACCTTCGCGCTGGGTATTGGAACCCCGACAGCAACATCAAGAGCAGCTTCAGCTGCAACAACTTGTCTGAGATGGAGCCGCGTGAATTTGTTGCAGAATCTTTGCGACAACCATTGGTACGCAAACCGTTGCTCGAAAAATCGCACAGTACCAACACGCGCAGTATGGCAATAGCCAATCGAGATGCTGCGGCGCTCATGAACTCCTTTTCGAACATGAGTGAATCAACCCAACGAGTGAATGGAACAAGTGTTCAAGGCGATGATTTTGGTGCATTGCACAAGCAGCAGCTTGCCATGAACAGATCTTTCAGGGTACCTCACGTGCTGACGCGTCAGGGTTCAGCCCCAGCTGCCGTATCTACCAAGCTTCAGCGAGCTCAATCGTCTTTGAGTGATTTGGAGGAAGTGGAAGAATTTGATTACGAAACGGGGAATCCAATGGCGTCCCTGCAGGTGACATCACCTCAGTCGTATGTCGAAGCAGGGCTGCGTACTGGAGGTTCTTTCCGACCGGATACCAAACCTCATTCATCAAGAGCGCAAAGACCATCCACGAAGGATGTCAAAATGTGGGTTGGGACATGGAACATGGGAGCCGCTGATCCGTTTGCAGATGGTGGTGGCATTATCGATGAGCAGCGTTCGGCTGCCATGCTCCAATCCTTTATCCCGCATGGATATCAACTGTACATCCTTGGTGTGCAAGAAGGCGTCTCTGAGAATGTATATCACGCGGTCGAAGCGTATTTGAATCGCAACGAGAAAGGAGCACGGTATTATCGCATGGCGTTGAAGAATGGCGATTGTCAAGTACCCAATAAAAATTATCCTGCAGAGACAATTATGGATGCTGTCCATGGTCGTGGTGACGGAGCATTCATGGGTACCAAGTTTACGGGTATCGCGGTCTTTTATTGCACGGACGTACAAGAAAAGGTAAAGCTTGTACGAGTGGGTGCACATAAGTTCAACATTACGAGTGGTTCCAAGGGTGGTGTTGCAGTCGCGTTACTGGTGAACCAAACAACTGTTGTTTTCGTGAATTGCCACTTGGATGCGCGTAACGATGCGTACCGACGAGAGCAGATTCGTAACCTGAACGCGAACCTTGGTCGCATCATGGGTCATTACAGCTTTGATCTTACTGAACAATTCCATCACGTGCTGTGGATGGGCGATATGAACTATCGTATCGTATTCATTGACCCCCCACTTGTGCTGCACATGTTGGAGGAAGGTCGAAACCTGGAGCTCCATGAAAAATTCGACGGTCTACTTAACGACCGACGCAATGGTGGAGTCTTTGAGGGGTTCACAGAACCTCACAAGTTTGCCGATTTTTATCCGACTTATAAGAAATTTCCCAAGCGCGGATTCGTGAATGAAGCTTTGCCGTCGTGGCCGGCCTTGGTTTACCGTGTTCTCTACAAAGAGCCGTTCTACAAGGGCGGAAAGGTGAAGAAGCGTGTTCCTGGATGGTGTGATCGCATCTTGATTCACTCGATGGTCGTGAGTGATTCAAAGCTAACACCTGAACAAGTACTAAATCCGTTTGATTCAACCAAGCGCGAGTGGATTGACAATTATCGATCGGTTAATCATGGCGATGGCATGGATGTGAGTGACCACAGTCCAGTGTTTGCGACGTTTGTTTTAAGCTTTCCGCAGCGCCGCAACCGACTTGACTCCAACAAATACTCGCCTCATGGTATCAAACACCGCAGCTCGCGTTCATTGTCAACTTCTGGAAATGATCCTGGCTCAGATCAATACCGTAAGTCTGTCAGTGGCAGCTATTTCGACCAGGCCCGTGTTGTGCACCACTTCAATACTGTCTTGAATCGACCCGTCTCGACAGTGCTTCGCGTATTTAACATGCAACTATTCTGGAATGAAAATTCGATCGTGCCCAAACGCACTCGGGTTGTAGCCCCGCTTGTGGGAGAAGACATTACCAAGCAATGCGACGTAATTGGTGAGCGACTGCAAGGCTCAAATGGCATCAACCTCTCCTTGAACGCTGTAATCACTCACAGCCGACCTTTGGAGCAGTTGCACATGCTTGTGTGGGTGCGCAATGATGCAATCATCGGTCATTGTACACTCCCGCTCAAGCGTATCGCACGACAGGAAGAAGGTGGAGAAGTCAAGTTCCGACTTCCTCTGTACCACAACTCCATGCGGTTATACCACGAGAACCATCCTCTACTCGTGGTCTTTTCCGTGCGTAGCAAGACGTTTGCCAAGTAAGGAGCAAATCCAAGGACTCGCGGGACGCTTGTCGTATAGAAGCAGTATTCAACCTATGGGAGGTCAGGGAGATATATTTTAATGGACCAACTGCTAACCTTTGCATTCATTTCTTCCAGCTTGTGTGCATTTCTGCAAGTCGCCCCTTCGGAAGCGTCACGACTCACAGGTCGCACAGCATTTTCTTTTGAGAGACGAAGAGCCGATTCAAACTCCGCAAGCGAGCATGCGGGAGCTTGATGCAGCAGACAACAATGCACAGATTGAACATCATGAGCCTGAAGTGCGGTTCGAGCGTATCGAGGGCGGATTTCCTTGGCTCCAGGCGTCCGAAGTGAAGCAGAAACTCGTGCAATGGTTCTGTTGCGATGTCTTCGTATGCTCGTGAACTCTAGAGCCCAACACTTACATGGTGAACTATGCAGGAATCTGAACGAGACGCTGCAAATTCATCGCTTTCGCGTGAAGCAAAAGATCACACCGGAAAACGAGCTTGCCCTGATTCAGTCGCTGTTCCAAGATGAACATGTGCAGCAAACGCTTTCGGTGGGTTCATTCTCTGTTTCCACTTGCGTCGCGCTCAACTCATGATGCCGCTTCACCCAACAGCTCCCGACCTCAAAGCAACCGATCGAAGTGACGTGCAATCAGCTTCGCCTGAGTGCAATGAGCATGGCTTTCTTCGATCCGCTCATCGAAGCTGGCGTCATGACCAAGGAAGGCAACCTGCGCCGCTGCATGGACGAGATCTACGATGGCAGCACCGTGAGCGATCAGCTCAAGGACCTGTTCGTGAACCCAGACTCTGCCTGCACGCTGGACGACGCATTTCCACCGGATACGAATCAGCAGGAGCTGCTCTTTCACCTCATGCGAGTGCTCGTCACTGGCGGCGCATTGAACCAGTCGGACGAACACTTTGCGCCTTACGAAGAGCTCGCGCGGTCGCTCTACCGCGCACTGGTCTCCGTCAAGAAGAACGCCGTGGACCCGAACGCCATCGACGTGACCTCTCGCGCATTCGCCGTGCACCACAAGCAGCTTTTCCGTACGCAATCGCGTTTCTGTGCGTGCCTCGTTGTGCTGGATCCCAAGAAGCGCTGGGCCACGGTCCTGCATCAGACGTTTGTACCCTTTTGGTAATAGTATACGCGCTTTGATTGGCCGAAAAGGCGTCACTTTGGAGATCAGCCATGGCCCAGCGAGTGGCCATTCGTCTGGGCGCCGTGCGCACGGCCGTGAAGGAGTCCGCGGCGGTGAAGCTGCGCCAGGGCGATGAACAGGGCGCGGACCTGCACATGACCTCGCGCGTGCGCGTCTGCCGCATCTGCACGCAGAACGAGGCCAGATACACGTGCCCCAAATGCAACGCGGCCTACTGCAGCGTGGGCTGCTACAAGACCCACGGCGAGTCCTGCACGGAGCAGTTCTACGAGACCCACGTGCGCAGCGAGATGACATTGACCCAGAAGAGCAAGGACAGCGGCGGCGATGCAGCGGACGAACGGCAGATGCAGGAGCTGCTGGAGCGAGCCAAGCAGTTCCAGGAGCAGGCCACGGCCGGCGACGCCCAGGCCATGGCGCTGGCTGCGCGTCTGGAGCAATTGGCCATGATGGACGAGTCAGAGCTGTCTCTTGACTGCCTCACGCCCGAAGAGCGCGCGCAGTTCCTGTCCGAAGTAGCCGACGGGCGGCTGAGTCAGTTCGTGGCGCTCTGGCGGCCTTGGTGGCTGCGAGATCCTCGTCAGTACGAGCAAGAGTCGGCTGCGCTGCGTCGCCAGGCCACGCTCATCGAGGAGATCGGCTCCAATTCAGACGAAGAGCAAGAGGACGAGGACGAAGAGGGGGAGGACGTGGCTGAGCTGCTGAAGATCGAATCGCGCACACTGCCGGTCGCGCTGTTCACGAATGAGCAGGCCGAGAGCATGCCTTTAAACCTCAAGAGTCTGCTGCCGCCAGGCTCCACGGGCCCATCGCCCCTGCTGCGCCTGCATCTCGTGGAGATCCTGTTCAGCTACGCCATGGTCATGCGCACCTTCAATGGCGACTGGGAGCAGGACGCGGAAGACGCCGCGCTCATGTTGCTGCAGCTGTGCCAAGTGCTGGGCCAGGACGCCAAGTTCGAGACCATGGCCCACGTGCTGCACGCCTGCAAGCTCAAGCGCGTGGACAACAGCGTGACTGCCAAGACGGCTGAGCCGGTCGAGAGCCATCGCCTGGCCTTGAGCGACGTGCGGGCGCTGCTGACGTCGCGCACGTTCGTGCTGGACGCGCTGAGCGATATGCGACAGCTGGTCGCGAGCTACCGACAGGCGCTGCTGAGCAGATCGGGGAATGACGAATCGGCGCAGAGACGAGCGCCATCGACTAGCAAGAGCGTGACGAAACAGCACAAGCGCACGACCAAGGCCGCAGCCCGGCGCATGGACGGCGTGGAGCGTAAGCTGCGCTTCTACCTGATCTGGGCCTTCCGCTGCGATCCGCTGGATCTGTCGGACGTGGCGGCGCAGATCGTGGCCACGTGATGATGTCACATGAGAGCAAGTGAGTGGCTGATGGGCCGTTGGTCCGCAATGGCATGCATTGACGGCCAGGCTAATGCAATGGCCAGGAGAGTACGTGCACGTGTCATCATTTTTCCATTATCACTTGAGAGTTTGTTTTATCAGTTTCATCATGTTGAGGGAGGAAGCGCTTTTCTCCCTCGTGCTGCATGCAGACTGGGCGGCTTCTATCGCCCTGGGGTCGTTGATAGCCAAAGCCAGAGCCCAGTCGTCCTCATACACATACAAAACAGCCCAGCCCTGGGCTGGTCTGGTCGGTCGGTGGTCCTACTGCGCCGCGCTGCTTCACGCGCTCTTGGCGGCATTGCTCTGAATATTATTGAGCGCGCTGATCCACTTGTTGAACTCGCGCGCCGAGAGCGCCGAGAGGATGAGCTTCTTGCCGGCCTTGTCGAACTCGGGCGTCGTGATCGCGAACGTGAAGCTGCGCGGGTCCGTGACCTCGACCGTGGCGTCGTTGAGCTGGATGGAGCTGCATTTGGCGCCGACCTGGTGCACCATGCTCTCCTTCTTGTAGCCCGTGAGCTTGCGGCCCTGCAGCACGAAGTAGCGCTTCTTGGAGCCGAGGAAGCGCCGGCTGCTGGCCACCTTGAGCATGCCCTGCGTGCACGTGAACGGCAGGATGGCGCGCACCCAGATCACCGGGCTGATGAAGTTGTCCACGAGCAGGTACTCGGTCTTGGCCGTGGCGATCGACAGCTCCTGCTGCTTGCTGCGCGAGCTCACGGTCACGATCTGCGAGCACATGATCTCGTCTTCCAATAAATTAGTGTCCTTGTTCACGAACAGCAGCCGCTCGTGGTCCGTCAGCAGCAGGTGGAACCGCTTCTTGCGCTTGATGGACACGGGCCCCGCCAGCAGGATGGACTCGCGCGTCTTGAGCAGGTTGTCCCACAGCCGCATGGTCGGCGACCGCACGATGGCCACGATCGCGTTACGGTTCTTGCGCTTCACGGCCGCGCACACGTCGGGCCGCATGGACAGAACCATCTCCTTGAGGATCTCCGTCTCCTTGAGCGACAGCACGCCCTCGGCCGCCATGCCCTCGCAGAACTCGAGCATGTCCTCCACCAGCATGTTCTCACCGTCCGCGCCGCTAATGGCGCTCGAGCCGGAGCCCCGGCGGCCGTCCACGGCCGTACTGCCGCGTGGGGACGGGGCCGCAGTGGACGCGAACGAAAAGCGGCTGGTCATGACCCCCGTGGACCGACTGGGCGTGGGCGGCGCAATCTTGGACCGCGCAAAGACCACGACCAGCGGCCGGTTGGGCCGGCTCAGCAGACTCACCACGCGGTTGTACTCGGCGCCGCGGATCACTTCGCCGTCGATGGCGTGCAGAATGTCGAACTGGCGCACGCCATGGGCCTCGGCGTAACCCACGATGTTGGGGTGCGCCATGGGCAGGTCCTTCACGATCACGTTGTGGTCGTCGGTCGTGATGGTCATGTTGAGGCTGGGCCCACGGAATTCGACGGCGAAGAGACCCTCACGTCGGAATGGGCGAAAGAACTGGATCGCAAGCGGCCGCGTCTGGGTCTGCAGCATCTGCACTACGTTGTCGTAGCTGCGGCCCACAGTGCGCGCACCTTGCACCTTGTAGATCACGTCGTCGACTTGGATCTGGCCGCAGGCTTCGGCCGCACCGACGGAGCCGTCTGGCTTGCGCTTGAACTGGTTCACGATTACGCTCTCGTTCTGTTCGCGGATGGTCATACCCAGCGCGCGGTCCGCGAACACGACCTCGAAGACCTCGTTGCGCTTCATGGGCGCAAGCGCCTCGGTCTTGGGGGAGAGGCAGAGACACAGCGAGTGGTCCTTGGCGTTGGCCAGCACCTCCTTAGAGATGTTGACCAGGCTCGAGTTGGCCATGTCGATGAGGTCGACCCACGCCTCGTCGGATACGCCGAACTGCGCACGCAGCTGGGACTCGATGAGGCTTTCGAAGACCTGGTCCGGCACGTTCGGGTCCCACGAGATGACTCGCGTGGACGCGTCGTCCAGGTCGATCACACGCACGCTGCACGTGGCCATTTGCGCCATGAGCTCCATGAGGCTGGCTGGCTATTGGCTGACTGGGGGGCGAGTGAGTGAGGATGTGGTTGTGACGACGGACTGCGGCGCGGGTTGGGCGGGTGGGCTGCGGCCGGTGGGCAGCGGTGCGGTCGGGACGGCGGGACCGGGACTAATAGAGACGGCGGCGGCCAAGAGAACGGGGTCTGCGGCCAGAGAACCGAATGGTGGATCGCAACACACACCTGGGCGCCCGACTCGAGGTTTTTCAAACACGAGCTGCTTCGGAACAAAGGGGGAGGGGAGGCGGAGGGTGGAGCAAACAGGGTTGACAGAGTCACACTTCTTATCAGAGCGGACGAGCGGACGAACCCGAAAAAGGTGGAAATGGACGTGTTATTGGGGGTAAAAACGACGCGCATTATCAAAACAGGGTATAATGAAAAATGCTCAACACACGCGCTATGCATGGCGAATTTTGTTAAGACAGGTTTATTGTGATATCATTTTATGGTTTCCGTGATATGTCGCGGGAGAGTTCAGCACGATTATGACACGGACTCAAGGCGCACCAATATACAGGACTTTAGTCGTTTCAAAAAGGTTGCCGTTTTGCGTCATCTCACGCTGGCTTCCGCAGAAACCAGAAAGCCTTTCGTCGTTTTGTGACCCAAAATTGCGGAATCGCGTTTGGCGGAAGCATTTTCCAACAAATTCTGTTGGATTTTTTCGGGGGGCAGTAGTCATCCGTTGCCCTGGCCCTAATTAGTGTACGGACCGGTCTGACGCCATTTTTATCAAAATTGGGTGTGGCGACTGTCTGATGTTCCAGAATTCGATAAAACACGATAATACGACGCAGGTGACTCACAGGCATCACCCCAGATGCGACAAAGTACGGTTGCCAACCGAACCTTACACTAAAGAAATACCGGTAGCCGAACTTAGCGCTTCCCGCGGCAGCGCCTTTGAATAGCTGCAGCAGCGCGATGAGGTCCAAGGCGGTGGAGGCTTCACAGGGCAGCAGGGCGGCTACGGACGATGCGTGGCTGCTCAAACTGCAGCATCCACTGCGCAACATCCGCGCGCATGCGCTGGCACGTCTGCTGTTCAAGCTGCGACAGGGCCTGATGCCAGTCGAGGGCGCGTCAGCCGCGCTCGTGCCGCTCGTGTTGCCGTGCTTGAACGATGCGGACCTGGAACTGGACGCGCTTTGCGTGCTGCAATTGCTAGTGCAGGTGCGTATGTATCCCTTTCTGTGTAGGCAATACTGATGAGTGTATATAGCTGACTTCTGACTGTGTGAATCGATGGACTGTGGGTTCATTTAGGCCGGCGATCCTCACGTGCTCGCGAGTCTGCAGGCGAATGGCGCCGCCCAGCAGCTCCAGCGCGCGTCCATTGGCAATCGCCCAGAGATGCAGCGCGCGTATGAAAAGGTACAACGTAGTCGCTTCTCTAGGAGATGGACATGCTCATCTGAATCGCGAATGGCTACATGTAGCTACTACAGCAAATCTACGCCACGGTCTCCCCAGCCCCATCGTCTGCGTCTACTATGCGGCCACTCGCTGGCACTGCACTCCAAGCAGAGCAGCATGCAGCGCCAGAAGTTCAGGACTTCAATGCAGATCTGCGACGCTCCGTACGAGCGCGAGTGCCCATGATCGAGCAGCAACCGGACGCCATTGCTAGCGACGGGTGGCGATTCGCGCAGGTCGCGCTCGCGAGCGTTGATGAGCAGTGCCTCTTTGAGTTCGAAGTCAAGCTTCAGCTGCGTACGACTGTGCCTGATATCGTGGCCATGTGCGACACGTTCCGCACGAACCTGCTGCGCAATTTCCCGGCCGCAGTCTTCCTGCAGCGTCCGACAGTGCTCCAGTACCTACTTCAGCTGGCCCAGCAGCCGCTGATCGTACCCGCGGATCAGGCTCCCCTGGACACCGCGGGCGCTGTGGCTATGGAGTATGCATTCTCTGCGTTTCCCTACGGCGGGAACTACTTTGACTCGCTGGCAAGCAAACCACGGCATCAGACTACGGCCGTTCTCATGGCCAGTCTGCAGGCCATCGAGTGCTTTCTGGACGCGATCAGCCAGAGCTGCGACGTCTGTCTGGACCCAGCAAGCGTCGTGTACGAATCGACTGCAACCATGTCGTTTCTGGATTCCTACGACGCACGCAGCAGGTTTTACCCTCGCGTGGTGACTGCAGACCGGAACGGCGACGACAACGACGAGGACGCCGCTTCAGTGTCGGCTTCTCATGGCTTCTCTCTGAGTGGTGCGATCTACAAGGTGTTCATGGGTCTTGTTCCGATCTTGCGGTCGCGCGGCCATCCGCACTTGCAAGTCACCAATGTGCTGCATACAGCGGTCGCGCATTTGTGCGAGCGTGGCGGCGCCAAGTCCAGCAGCGACATCGTGAACAAGCTCGATAAACAACGGATTGAGCGCGTGTTCCAGTTGATTGCAGACGTGCTGGGTCGCAGCTGCTGCGCTTCAAGCAAATTGGTCACGCAAGAGTTTGCCAGCAGCGTCTTCCAGCGGGTGATGGAGCTGGTCATGCGTCTGCTGCAGATGTATCCCTCCTCCTGCTATCGGCTTTCGGAGCAAGACACCACTGGTGGTGAAGCCTTCATCATTGTTCCGATGCCGTTGTGGGACTGGGTTCGCTCCTGTCTTACAAGCAAAGCGATCGAAGACGCCATGGAGAAGGATTGGCAGCAGACGGGTCTGGTGGCGCGTCTCACAGAGATCGACGCCACGATCCCGACGTTTCTGCAGAGTTCCAGAAACGCACAGGCTGATGCACTCAGCATCCAGGCGTTTCTAGCGGAGGCCAAGGCTCGTGACAGCACGCGAAAGGGACAAGTTGAAGCACTCGATCTGAATCTGATGGTAGTGCAAAAGGTACTGGACGTGCTCCCATCACTGAATGACGATGACGCGTTGGCCGCAGTGAACGGAGTTCTTCTGGTGCTTTCGGGTCTCGTTGCTCGTGACGACTCGGACGGTGCTGGTGCTCTGGATGAAGAAGCACTTCAATCCGTCGTCTCCTCTGTGCTTCGAATGCTCACTAGAGCTCCAGCGTCTCGTTCTCGAAAGCTGTCAACGTATCTGCTGCGTGAGCTCGTTGATCTGCTTTCAAGCGAGCAAGGCAATGCCAAAGGACAGCAGTTTGTGTGGAAAGTGCTGTGTGAGCCGAGCATTCTCATGTACGTGCTGCTGCTGACCGCATCCTGTGACGCTGCAACCCCTGAGCAAACGGAGGTCAATGAACAGGTCGATGTGCTGTGGAAATTGATGGATATAATCGTGAACGAGTTATCCAGAATCGACCAAGGCAGTGGTGATCTACTGGTGTTGCGACCAGTGATTCCCATGCTCCAGCATTTCGCTTACCTGGATCTATCGGAGAAGTCGCCGGCTGCCCAACGCTCGACTCAGCCTCGAATGGTGGAACTCGTGAACCGCGTTGACGAAATGTCATCGGATGTCGCTCGTTTGCTGCTGATCGCGCGCTGCTTGCTGCACAACTCGTCATATATCCGCCAGGCGGCTGCGTCCGGTGTACTCAGTTTGTTATCGCGCATAGATCCAGAGTCAGTGGTTCACCTGGCAACCATGGACCAAGCCGAGCGCGAGTGCGTAGTGAAGGATCCATTCGGTGTATCACCCGTGAAGATCGAGTACCAAGTGACGATGGACACAAGAATCATGGAAATTCCTCTTCCAGTGTTCGACTCAAGCCCGGAGAACCCAGCAGAGTGGACTGCCGACACTTCAGCAGTGCTCACGAAACTCGGCCGGCTGCACAGAGTGCTCACTGGATCAGTCGTGACGTCGTTGATCCTTGAAGCTGGAATCAAAGAGGTCGGGTCACTGTTGGAGAATGTCTCGTGCAGTGAATTCGCCTTACTGGAGGAGTTGGGCAACGTGGAAGCCATTGTGGATGTAACAATGGAGATATTACGACCTAGATCTATCGGCAAAACTGAAGTGGTAGCCAGTAACCAGCTGATAGTCAATGCACTTGGCGTGTTACGAGTCATTGTACTGCGTAGTCAAGGCTTCCGAAACAGAATTCGAGCGGATACCGCGTTGCTGCCGCTGCTGCTGGGATTTGCATTCCACGCCGAGTCGAGCGTCCGCGCTATGATGTTCTACATCATTCTGCACGTGACTTGTTCGACCGATATTTTCGAATTGCAGACGACGTCGGTTGCTGGATCCAGTGGTTTGAACAGTGTGGCGCGGATTCCAGCGCATTTCAAGCAAACGTTCGGATTGCACAGCTCTCGGTGGGGTCGATGCTTCGTACAGGTACGCTCATTAACTGACGTATTGGCGAAATCCACGCCCGCAAGCAGCAAGGAAGTGAACGTCGTCTGGCTACCTGCTGTCTTGGCTGCAATTGAACGGCCGGCTTCCGCAAATGCTGACACCGGCACTAGTGGTGCCCAGTCCGATGACGACACTGACGAAGCCGGCTCTTCACTGTTGGAGGATGAACTGTTTGTGTTGCAGAAGCTTCGAGCGGCCAGATCGCACTCTTCCTTTCTCAATGCAATGTACCATTTGATCCAGTTGTGTCGAGCCAGTTCCCGCGTGTGTCGATCATTTGGAGCACAATGGGAGACTGAATTCGAGCGCTATCTGGTGACAGAGCCCACCTGCGAGCGTGATGAAGTCGTGGTTGGCGCCGTTGTGCGCGTACTCACTGATGTTCTATCGGACATGGAGCGCATGGGGCAACTGCGTGTGTTTATGGTGACCAAGCGATTGTTTATTCCGCGGCTGCAGCGGCCACTGACGAATATCTGCGCGCGCCAGATCCTGCGTCTTCTGGTGTATCTCAGTGAGTCGAGCGTATCCGACGTGTTCCTCTCGCTTGCAGCCGATACCGACATCCTCACGTGGCTGCGCAACAAGTACACGTCGTTGTATTCAACGGATCCGCTGCTCAATGTGCTCGTGCTCCAGCTTCTGCTCCGATTCATCTCTCAACTGGGGCAACTTGGTGCTCGTTGGTCGTCCGAGCCATTTGCAAATGCCATTGCGCAGCGACTGGCCCTGTTCCTGCCGCCGCTGATGTCCACGATCGCACGGCATCGTGTTCCGGGCTCTTTCTTGGATCGAGATGTGTTCGCCGTGGCGTCCAAGTGCTTTGTAGCCATGCTGCAGATCATTCCTACAAGCGTATTAGCTGCAGCAAACAGCACTGTGCTCCCAGACGACGTGTACGGCAGTGGCTCGTTGCAAGGAAAGGATTGGGCGACACGATTCCTGTTTGATCATGTATCCAGCATTCGTGTTCTAGGATTTGCGATGCTGAGGATTCCTGTTGAAGACGAGGAAAGTAATGCTTCAGAGATCACAAAGCGCCATCTTGAACTGGCGTTTGCAGCCTCAAATGATGAGACCGAATGCGACGCTGTGCGCAGCGAAGCATGCAGTCTTCTCTTTAACGCGCTAGAGAAATACGAGCGTTCGTCTCCAATGGAGCAAGCGCAGCTGGAGCTTTGTCTAGGCGGATCAACCTTTGCCTCGCATGTGGTCAAGGCGCTTGGCAATGCCATACAAAGCGAAAAGCTTCGTGTGCGATGCAGCAGCGCACTGGCGCGTCTCGTTCGTCTTCTACTCGTCCAACGAAAAGCTTTGGGCCCTGCGTTTGGAGACGTTGTGGATGCGCTGCGCACGGCAGAACATGACAGCGATATTTATCCTCAGGTGGTCAAGGTACGATGAAGTAGGAAGGCCTTGTCAACAATGCTGTCGTCTTGGGTGAAGTAGTTGATGAGCTCGTTGTGTACACAGACTCTTTCACTGAAATCTGCGCGCGCAGATTACACTCGCTATTCAGCGCTGTTCTTTCAGTTGCCCAGTCCAAGCGAGAAAGCATGGAAGCAATCTGTGGTACCTGCTCTTCTCCGGCAAATGGTCGAGGTGCTGTTGCTTCTGCAAGTGCTCTTTGAAGCGCTTGGGGCTGACTTGGTCCAGTACTTCGCTCTGGTATGTTTTCCATGTTGCTTATTGATCTCCTGTCGGTGTCCACTGATCTTTTGATGAAACAGCGTACGACTCTGAAGTATCAGCTGATTGAGCTTCTGGCACAAATACATGCGTCATTGACACTCTTATTGGATGACCCAACGGATGCCGCTGAGCCAAGCGAGCTCACACGTCTGCACTATGACGTACTCGATGGCTGCGCAGGCGTACTCATCATGCTGCATACGTCGGAACGTATCTCCGCAGAGCAACCACAGTCTCCTGCGATCGTGCCGGGATCTCTATCCACAGACGATCTATTCAGAATCATGTCTGAATTGATGGATTCTCGCCACCCAACGACCTTTCGCCAGGCGTTTGTCCGCCTTGCAATCATGGTGCGTGTTGTTGCTAGGAAATGATTATGGTGCTAAGACCATGGATCTCTAATTCGTCTTGGTTTGTAGTTGATTGCAAAGTACAGACCCACGTTTGCAGCCTGCAGTCCAGCAATGAAGAAAGATCTATGCGTCAGCACCATGGATCTCTACCGAGAGATGTCCGAATATCGCCCGAATTCCCAGAGCAGCAGTGGCAATGCGACTGGTATAAACCATCTTCATGCGCTTCGGCGTATCGCATCTGCGGTGCGAGTGATGGTGGAAAGCGATAATTCCTTACGCCAACTCCTGCTCGTTCGGCAAGCAGTCCAATTCTGCGCTACTCGCGTGAAAGAAGGCTTC
Organism: Elongisporangium undulatum; assembly: GCA_023334555.1. Classification (NCBI taxonomy): domain Eukaryota; phylum Oomycota; class Peronosporomycetes; order Pythiales; family Pythiaceae; genus Elongisporangium; species Elongisporangium undulatum. The sequence goes on from JAADVF010000002.1 coordinate 160,959, forward strand.
CATGCGATTCGAATGGCTGGCGGCTTTGGCTCCAAAGCAAAAGCGTTCAGCTCTGTCTCCCACGAGGAATCGCATGTGGATATCTCCAGTCGGATCCAGATCCATCTGGACGTCCTCACGGCCTTGATCGGTGGTGATTGGGAAGCGCAAGAAACCGCATCGGTAGGTCCACGACCCCTTGTTCTTGGGATTGATCTCATACTAACGTACTTGTATTTCTAGAGAGAGCACATTCCAGAGATGCTGCTGAGCAACTGGATTACAATGCAGATGGCCCATGCGCGAGGCTCTCACGTCCTGCTGAGTGCGCTGCAACTGCTGACTAACTTCGTGTACGCCAATGAAAACGCCAAGACGTCGTGTGTGATCTCCTCCAGTTCTACGCCGCCCATGCGGCGTGCAGGAGGAAACAACCAACCCAAAGCCCCGCACACGCTGCTGCTGGTTGTCACGCAGACTGTGATCCAACAAAGCGGCCATCCGGAATCCAATCGGCCTCTCCCCGTTGTCGATATTCCATTGCACGACGCCTGCTGCGCATTGTTGAGCTCGCTCGTCGTCAACACGGAATGCCTCCAGTGGATGATCCGGTTCGGACTTGTCGCGTCGCTCGTTGGTAAAGCGCGTGATCAGCTCAAGCGCGACGGCCAGACGACGAAGAAGAGCGATCCGAAAGACGCGCGCGCTCTGAGCAACCTTCTTGGGGTCTTGGCCTCCACTGCGTGCACCGAAGACGGCCGTCAGACAATCGCAAGCAGCGCCGGAAACGAGTTGCGCGATATCTTCGGTGATATCCTGCAGTCGACAGACGAAGACGTGCTGCGCGTCGGATCTCGGTTGTTGCGCAACCTGGCGTTCACCAAGAACCAGCTCTCGGTGTGGGAAGGCTGCATGGATTCTCTTGTCACGTGTCTGGAGCACCGAGCAGATCGCTCGAGCGATCTCGTGGGCCAACACTTGTCGAGCGCACTCTGGTGCCTCGTGTGTGACAACCAAAAGGCCAAAGCCATGCTTCTGGCTCGCCCAAACACGCTTCGAAGGCTGGAGGCTGTTGGCTCGAAAGGTGAGCTTCTCAAGTGCCACATACAGTAGGCGTGCATGCTGATGACTGACGTTGCTTCTTGAACCGCCAGCCTCACCAAGCCATCGGAACGACCCGGAAGAGATGGAGGAAAACCTCAACCGCGTGCTGCTTGCCATGCAGTCCCAATAGACCAGACGCTCGGAGCCATCGTGACGGTATCTCTGTTCATCTCTTATTTATGCAGTTTCTCTATGCGTTGCTTCAAGTTGTTGTTTCCTCCTCGTAAAATGCTTATGAAATTGTGCAACGGTGCCATGCAGACGAGTTCTCGCTGGTAGCGCGTTCCGCCAGAGGTCCAGCCAGCGGCGTGGCGGTCGCTTGCTGTCCCTGCAGCTCTGCCAGCAGGTCATTCCGCTGCTTCTCCCGCGCTTCCTCCTTCTGCAGCTGGATCTTGGCCTCCTGGTCGGCCATGAACTGCTCGTAGGGCGTGATCGTGATGCCCATGGCGCTCTTCACGCTGTCGTTCACATCATCCGACGGCGCGTTGAGCACGACGAACGCGTCCTGGTCGCCCTCGCGCACCACGCGGTGCACCTTGGAGCTCTGGAACAAATCCTCCATGCGCACCTGCTGGATCTTGCGCTTGGCGGAGCTCACGCGGTACACGCGCGCGCGGTCGATGGTCTGCGTGGAGTTGGCCAGGTCCAGGAAGTTCTCGTCCGAGATCATGAGGTTGATCTGGTTCTCGAACTTTTCCATCTCCTGCAGACGCGAGGCCAGGCGGTCGCTCTGGCTGATGCTGTCGATCACTTCTCCATCGGTGTCGTGGGCCAGCAGGCCCAAGAAGCAGACGCCGGTCATCATGGCGTCAAAGCCGGCTTCGTGAGCCAGTGCGTTCTCCTTCCCGTCTGATTCGTCCTTGAGCGCGGCGCGGTAGCCTTCAAAGCCGGCGTCCGAGGTCAGCAGATGCTCGGGCGAGGGCGTGACGTTCGTGCGCATGTACTCAAAGAGCGACGAGAGGCTCGTGGACGTGAGCTTCTCGCTCAAGGCCGAGCGCAGCGCCACGTGCTTTGTGTCGTAGATCTTGGGGAACAGCTCCAGCAGCTCCTGCTTGAACTCGGCCAGCGTGTCGGGCAGCGGCTTGTAGAACTGGTTGAACACGTACACAAAGTCCAGCAGCGCATTGTGGCCGATCACGGGCTTCTTGCTCTCGCTGATGGCCTCGATGACGCGCGCAAAGCCGATGGCCTGCTCCAGCTCCTCGCGCAGCGCATTGTTCTTGGCCTCGATGAGCTCCTTCTTGATCTTGGCCGAGACAAAGGACACCTCCACGGCGTGCGAGACCGACTCGGAGTACAGATAGTTGGCCTTGGCGCGCACGGTCTCGTGCACGATCATGTTGAAGAACGAGTTGCGCGTGGGCACGAGCAGCTTGGCGCCCTTCTTGGCGCCGTCGGCCAGCCAGGCGTCCAGACGAGCCGTCACGTCGGCCTGGAACAGCTCGCCCTCGGTGGACAGCGACAGGTTCTTGTTGACCTTGTTCATGTTCTCGATGCGCTTCTCCAGCCGCTTCTTGAGGTTCTTGGTGCGCGAAAGCGAGATGTACGGGATGCCATCGCCGATGAACTTGTTGAAGTCGAAGCCATGCTCCGAGAGGAACTGCAGGCTGGAGGCCTGGCACAGGAAGCGCTCGTCCAGCTGGCCGTACGGGCGCGGGAACACGTAGAAGTTCCAGGTCTTGATGCGGAACTTGGCTTCGTTGTCCTCCTCATCGCTGCTGCTGTCGTCCAGATGCACGGTCGACAGGCCAAACTGCGTGATCAAGAAGCTCTCGCCAGCGCGCTTAACCTTGGCGTAGCGCTCGTCCAGCGTGTCCAGGAAGCGCTCCTTCTCGTCCTCATTGGGCGACAGGCCCGTGAACTCGGTGTCGATGGCGATGAACTTGCAGGACGGGCGCGCGATGTCCGCCTGCAGTTCGGCGAAGCACTGCTCGAAGTTGTGGCGCGTGACGTTCATCTCGCTGGTGGCCTGGAGCGACGCGGCGGAGGATGATAGCAGGCGGATGCGAAGCGTTGGGGCCGAGCGACTGGACTCGGAGGTTAGCGGCTGCAGCGGTTGCAGTGGGGACTGGCGGCGGCAGTGGACGGCGATGAGCGGGCGACGAGCGCTCACCACTCGCAGCATGTGCAGATGGCGTTGATACGCAAATGGCAGAGAGCGCTAAGTACGAGTGTGGATAGTGTGGCACACTGGCAAAATGATGGAATGCACACCACTTTTGGCGCTTCCACTGGTGGCGAGTGGGATGGGGTGCACCACACTAATATCTAGAGTACGGATCGATCCCCTCACAACAGTGACACCCTGGAAACGATGGCGACCCCCAATGCGGTGAGCGTGCTGGAGCTGCCGCCCGCGGAGCTCTACGAGCTGGTGTACCACCTCAAGCAGTGCAACGAGAGCGCCCCCGAGGAGATGCGGCGGCTTCTGCAGGAGCAGCCGGAGTTCGCTCGCGCGGTTGCGCAGGCGCAGCTGAAGCTGGGCATGGTGCGCGAGCGCGCGGCCAATGCGGCACCTGCTGCAAACGGAGTGGTGCTGTGTGCTCTCTCTGTCTGCCTATCGCACTGTATGATGCTGATTAACGCATTGCTGATATGTACTGTAGGGCGTGTCGAGTGACCTGCTGGCCACACTGGACCCGGAGCAGCAGGAGCTGCTGGAGCAGGTGCAGAACCTGGCGCCGGAAGTGATCCAGTCGCTCCCGCCGGACGAACGGCGCCAGATCATGGAGCTGCGCGAAGCCATGGGCCTGCCGCCAGTGTAGCAACAGAACCTTCGTCATATAGTATCTGAATGATGATGATGATATTTAACCTCCTCCGAGAACCAGAGGACCTGTACGCTTTCTGAGTCTAGAACTTGAAGTCCTTGTGGCTCTTGCTCTTCTCCGTCTTGGCCTTCTTCTTCTTGCTGGCCACGGCGTTCTCGTCGTCCTCGGGGGCCACCGACGTCTCGCCGCTGACGGAATCGCTCGTGGGGCCGGCGTCTTCGAAACGACGGCGCACGCGACCGGTCTCGGACCGCATGCCGCTGGACTCGCCCGGCACGACGTACTCGTGACTGGAGCCGTAGAGCGACGTGCCGACCGAGATGTCCTTCTGGGCCAGCACTGTGTAGAGCTGCTGAGGTGGCGCATCGGGCGTCTCCATGCCACTACAAGTCAAGGAATGTGAGCAATCAGAGGAAGCGGTCGGCAGGATAGACATGGCAACAACGTACCGGATGCCCTTGCGCAAATCCACGACGCCAGGCGTCGAGAGGCCGGAAGAGACGCTGGAAATGCCGTCCGCGAGTGGCGTCGCCAGACCGGTAGCGTCCATCTCTGGTTGCGCGTAATCTTCCGGCTCCTGCTCTTCCTCCTCCTCGTCCTCTTCTTCCTCCTCTTCCTCTTCCACCTCTTCCAGCTCACCCCATCGCTCGCGCTGGATCTCATCGCTCTATACAGACCTGATCATCAGTCACGGCTGTCACCTCAGCAGGAGCATGGCAAGCGTTCGCACCGTGTTGCTGCTCTGTGCGACTTCGCTGGGGTTGCCGAAGACATCTCCGTACAGCGGCTGGCCGGTCTCATCCACGGGGGGCTTGCCCCAGCCGCCCGGGTGGTAGCCGAAGCTGGAGCCCTCCGGAATGGGCGCGTTCAGACCAGGGATCTTCAGGTTCGGATACGCCGGCGGCGGGCCGTAGCGCTGCATGTTGAGCAGCCACGGGGGCGGCACGCCGTCCACCATTCCGAGCGCTTGCTGTCAAGAACGAGAAGTGCATCGTGAGCCAGAGAGCTCTCCATGCCAGAGAGAGAGAGAGAGATCCAACGCACCTTGAGCTCATCCGAGAGCTGGCCCGGGACCTTGGTCTTGAGCTTGACCTCAAACTCTTTGCCCTCGTAGTATCTGCAGTAGCAAAGCGAGAGTGAGTCCCCCCTCTATCAGCAGGTGCAATAGGCCCCAGTAGTAGTCATGACCACGTACAGATCGCCCAGGATGGAGAGCTTGGGCTTTGTGGAGAAGCGGAAGAACGCGTCGTGCAGCACCTGGTAGTCAATGTCCACGCGACCCATCTTGGGCTGCATGCGGTCGCGGGCCTTCTGTCGGTGCTTCTTCTTGTCCTCATCCTCGGCCACAGCGTCGCGCACTTCGGCGATGCCGGTCTGCGCAATGAAGTCCGGCAGCTGGAACGGCGCCTTCTCGATGCCGCGCTTACCCTGCAGGTACTTGCGCTTGTGGCTCCAGTGGCGCGGCACGGGCACTGTGTTGCGGTACGACTTGAGGAACACGAGCAGCCGCGGGTCGGCCGACGTCACGTCCTGGGCCTCGACCACGTCCGGGTACGCCACGAGCTGCTTGAGCTCGGCCACGCTCAGCCGCTTGATCTTCTTGCGCTGCTTGCGCGACAGCGTCTTCTCGTCCTCGGCCTCGGTGGATTCGGCCGTCTCCTCCTCGCCCTCGGCGTTCTTCTTGGTGCCCTCGGCGGTGGCGTCCTTGGCGTCCTAATGGGATGCAGACACACACACATGTGAGCATCGACTGACTTCGCTCACGCAACGGCGCACAGCGGACGCACCTCTTCCTCGGTCGTCTGGCCGCAGAGCTCCTCGGCCGACGAGAACTTGCCAAAGATACGCATGAACTCTTCGTACGCCGGGTCGTCGTTCGGCAGCGCCAGCTCGCTCTTGAGGTCCAGACTCACGTACTCGACCTCGACGGCCGGCGGCTGCTCATGGCCGTTCTCGCTCTTGACAGTACCGCTCTCGCTCTGCGCTGCGGACACCAGCGGCTGTTGCTCGGCCTTTTGGTCCTGCTGCTGCTTCTCCAGCTTCTTCTTGAGCCGCCGCTTCTGGTTCTTGGTCAGCGCATGTGTCTCCCCGGCGGCCGCCATGCTGCTCCCCCCGCCTGCTGCGTTGCTTGGCTCTCGATGGGCGCGTGGAGTACCGTGGTCAGCTTCAAAACAAGCTCGCTCGTATGTCGATCATATTACTTTATCTCACTTTATTAGAAGGCTATGCGTACCTAGTGATGGACCTCAATAAAAGACCCCTTCCCTGCGGATTGCAACGTGCAAAGAAACTGCAGTTGCCATGGGGCGAGCACATGACGATCTGCTGGCGCAATGCGTGCTCTTCCTGTCGTCCACAGGTGCGGACATGCTCCTATCAGCGCGAATGCGGATTCCGCTGTCTGATGGAGGCTATCAAGTGCGGTCTATATAACACGTGATGCTGAACAGAGAGCCGTAGTAAGCTCTATCGCGTCGGGCAGTACAGCGTCAAGCTCACGAAATGGACCGTGCTCAAGCTCTGGCGAGAAGGCAGCACAGACCCACAGTCAAAGCAGATCCAACCAGCTGCTGTACCGCTTGCTTCAGGTTCTGATCCGTCCAGTCAACAAGTATCGCTGGACAAGAGCAAGCAGTTCAAGGCCAGCAGCTTGCGCAGCGAGATCATCGCCGGTCTCCAGCGTGTTGAGTTCGTCCTCAGTGATGCGCGCAAGGTCTACCGCCTTTTTCAGTTCCTCGAGATGCTCGATATGCTGCGCCACGTGAATGAGCCTCTGATGGCCGCGCGGGCTCTACGTCGCGTGCGCATTGTGGCTTTCTTCTTCTTCTACCTGCTGGAGAACTACCTGCTGCTGGCCACGCGCGTATACGGGCTGTCTCCACGCGATCCAAGCGCGCGCTTGGCCAAGCGTGGCCTTAATGGGTGTTGGTGCCTGAGCATCCTGGTCTCGTTCCCGCTGGACCACCTCATGGGTCGCGGATCGCCCCTGGCCACACTCAAGAAGCTGTTGGACCTGCCTGTGGCTTCGTTCGCCTTCTCGGAGACCCGCGTGAGCGACGGCATCTTTGGCTCAATGGGACTGGCGTCCGCCTACATTGGCGTCTATCTGCGCTGGATCGACCTCATGCGCCGCCGCGGTGTCGCCGAGAGCGTCGAGTGAACCCAAATCGTGTAGTGCGTATAGTGTATAGTACGTAATGCTCAACTACCAGCAACCGTTTAGCATTACACCACATTCGCAGCGCCTTCCGGGGCCACTCGAGCGAGCAGCCGCAGTCGCATGCGGCTTGGGGTCCATGGATCCATTGGCCCATTGGCCCAAGATCGCCATCGCAAGCTGACCCATGGGTCCAGAAGCTGCTACCGCCCTAGCCCCACTGTCCTTTGAGCGAAGTTGAAGCAAGTAAAACGGCCAAAAAATTACGGCCATAGATTTCGAAACTGACCGGTAAAAATACTTTAGAGCCCAAAGGCTGTATAAATAACTTCCAGCCCAAGAGACGTAACCACCTGGCGTAACCCCCCTCGCGACCGTTCTGAGCAGAGGCGAGTATGGGGGTTTCCAGTGGTTTCGCTTTTTTTATAGAAAAGATATTTTCGTAACGACCCCGAACGGAAAGAAAAGAAAGAAAATGACGGCCGATGGTAATTTTTCAGCGCCAAGGTCAAAAATAACCCGCACTTCCAAATTGCGATCCCACTGTATAAATAGCCCCTGGACCGACGCGTCCTTCGAAGCCAGGAGCTCCAGCCGCCGCCACCGCTCGTCCGCCCATCGCCCGCGTCTGCCGCAAGCTCCACCAGCCTCCAGCTTACAGCCCTCGCACCGTATTTAAATAGCGTATCGCCCGCTATTTATATCGGCATTCCGACAGCAACAGGTGCGTGGATCGTGATGGAGCGTGCGGCCTCTGTAACATGGACGCTGATGATGCATGATGGTGGATACGCAGCTCTCCTTTAATCCGTCGCTATGGGCCGCAAGAAGATCAAGATCCAGCGCATCGAGGACGACCGCAACCGACAGGTAGGCACTCGTGCGGGTCACAATACATGCGCGCGTAGCTGATGGTGAGGCACTCTGCTGTTAGGTCACCTTTGCCAAGCGCAAGAACGGTATCTTCAAGAAGGCCATGGAACTGTCCAAGCTCTGTGACTGCGAGATCGCGCTCATCGTGTTCGACTCAAACGACAAGCTGTACCAGTACTCGAGCACGAGCGTGGACCAAATCCTGCTTAAGTACACCGAGTACGGCGAGCCTTACGAGACCAAGGACAACAACGACGTGAGTGCTGCGTTTGTGAGGCTCTACGGTCCCACTGGCAATGATTGCTCACACTGCATGTTGTCGCGTAGTACGAGATCCTGTTTGGTGAGAAGAAAAAGAAGGACGCGGCAGCACCTGCGGAGCCTGCGGCCAACAACTTCAACATGGCGCACGCATCGCCCATGGGCAACAACATCGCAGGGTACCCTGGCATGCCCGGCGGACCGAACGACCGGATGATGCACGGAGCCATGTCACCCAACGCGTCCCTTGGTCTGACGAACGAGCCCGATCAGTACCTACTCAACGCCCGAGCGAACGAACGCCCTGCACAGAAGAAGCGCGTGCACCGCGGCTTTCAGCAGCTGCTCAAGAAGGAGCAGATGTCGTACATCCCGCCGTCGCTGCCGCTTTACCAGCATGGGGTACGTTGCTATTCATCTGTACATGCAACGGCTTAAAACTGACGCACGTCTGTTGTTCTATCAGATGGGCATGCTCAGTGGAGTCCCAGCGCACCACATGCTCTCCGCTCTCCCCAGTCCGCCCAATCTTGCCGGCATCTTGCCATCGCCTACGAGTACGTCTATTTGTTCATCTCTTGAGTACGTTCATTGGATGCTGATACCTCTCTCTCCTTACAGCCAGCATGCTTCTTCGCCATGACTTCAGTCCCCAGAACGGACAAGGCATGTTCAGCCACCACCACATGCTCGGTGGCTCCAGCGACCACCACGACCGCAACGGAGTCATCGGTCTCAATCTTGTGCCCTCCGATTTCAGTCACCCGTCCAGTGTCATGCCGCCCCAGCAGATGAAGCAGTCGTATTACATCCCAAAGCGAAGCGCTTCGCCCATGAAGTCCTCCACACACCGGCCCGGATCCCCAGTCGAGTCTGCTCCATCGGGGGAAGCGACAGAGCGATCCAATGGAGATACCTCACAGTCTGCATCCGAACTGGAGCCAAAAGGGGCGGCCAGCTCAGACCAAGAACAGCAACGACCCAGGGACCCGAATGGATCGCCTAGCAAGGACTTGAACCAAGGCTCAATACCCCAGAGCTCCAGCTCAGTGGACATGGCGAACGAAGTGAATCGAATGACCTCCCAGCCCTCAGACGCCCAGCCAGCATCGAAAGAGCTCCCAAGCGCTCCAGCTTCCCACACATCAGCAGGATCCTCGTCTTCACGGAGTGGCGACGGCCTCGACAAGCGGCCTCTGGCCGACAACGGCGACCGGACGTCTGCAAGCCCGCAGAAGCGACAACGAGTGGTCGTTTGAGCATCCTCCTTCTCCACTTGTTGGCAGCCACCCGCTTTCAAGACCGTTCTCGTCCATTGACTTTATTAGTTTAGCTCGTATTATCCTCTCGTTTGAGCTCCTTGGAAGACTCATCTCACACGCAATAAGACATTTTGGACCTCAATAGACTACCAACTTTCTATTAATCAAACAAATCAACACCTTGGCTAAAGACAAACCGTCAGTGATTGGAGTTGATCCTCGGTCTTATAACGCCGTTGGGTGCTGGAACGTGCCGCGGCATTAAGATTTTAAGTTGCCGGTAACGTTAGTTGGACATGACAACGATTAACTGCTTTATGTGTGGATGATGTTGAAGATAAGAAGAACGTGGCAAATATAAAATTAATTGATTTATCGTGAAAGCGATGGAATGAATTAGCTCCTAGCAGCCGCTCATGGCTTCCGATTCTTCCAGTATCCGACCGCCAGAAGCTCTGATGTCGTCATCTGTTGCCAATTATTAAAGCTGCTCGCGAGCGTCCGAAACTTCTTGCCGGAGCTGCATGAGCGCACTCCACTGCTCCTTGGACAGCGAGATGCCCTTTTTGCCAGGCTTGGCCACGCCATTTTGGTCGTAGTACTCACGCAGGTCGATCAGTACGGACGTGCGGAAGAAGCGAACTGTCAATCGCCGCTTGGCCGCCAGCTACAAGCACACAGACCACGCTCATGAGCTCCAGCAGACAACAACAGAAAGACACACGCAGCTCGAACCGCAAAAGCAATAGATCGATCCTCGGCGTCCGCAGCAACGCGTTCCTTCACGTGGTCCAGACTCTGCGGCTCCACGTCGTCGTCTCCCACCACTTGGATGGCCTCATCTACGGCGCCAAAGAGCCGACAGAGCGTGTCCCATTGGTCGCAGGACAGCGATATGCCTGGGGAACAGAGCCGCTGTCAGTACCAGCTGCGCATCGACCGTTGGGTCCAGTGCGGGTCCGCCCACTTCACCTTTCTTGCCTGGCTTGGACGTGCCATTGTCGTCATAGAACTCGCGGATATCCACGTAAAGGGTCCCGCGCCACTTGCGCACAGTCACGCGACGCTTGGTGGAGAGCTCAAAGGCGATCGAGTCCTCGTCCTCGCTCTTCACCTTTCGGCTCTTGCTGCTGCTGACAGGCGCTTCCTCTTGCTCTGCGTCGTTTGTTTCCTCTTTGACCTTGTGGCTGAGCAACGCGCTCAGAGACGTCCGCTCTCTGCTAGCGGATGATGACGAAGCCACCATGGACTTCTCCTTCGTCCGTTCCTCCGCCTGGAACTTGGCGCGTTTCCATCCGCCGCGTTCCGGTCCTTCAGCATCCGTCTCCCGCTCCCTGCGCAGCTGCTGCATGTTGCTCCAGTTGTGACCAGAAGGCGCCAAAAATACACGAGCCACTTAAGGTGGCGACACGCCATTTTGGGACAAAACGACCTCCATTTGGGGGAGACCAGACCTTGCTGACCACACAATCTGAGGCACCTCTGCTGTGGCGCCAAGTGCTGACCGAAATGCTGTCAGTTGGCGGCAAAGACGCCTCAAAGGGTTCGTGATGTGGCCGGCACCGGAGGATACTGCTGGCGCAGTGGGGCGAGTGGTTCGTGGCCGGAGGTGCTGGAGACAGTGGCTCTCCTGTCCGGCCTTCTCCAAGCCGCCTGGCTGGCTGGTTAGCTGGCCCCGAGCTAGTCGACCGCCGGTTCATCGTCATCATCCTGGCTGGGCCATGATGCTGCTGCTCAAGCAGATTAACGGCTCGTTTGACGAGAGAACCCTGTAAACAGAGAAGAAAAACGAAAAACAGAGAAGGCTTTTCAAAATTAGAGAGATAGGGCTAGGTTATTTAGGTGGTTTGGTTTCACGACGCAAACCCATGGGGCGGACCCACCAGCGGACCGTCCGCTAGTGGATCCGCTGGTGGATCCGCTGGTGGATCCGCTCATGGCTGGGCGCCGTGCAGCGGGCACACGAGCGGGGTCATTCCCGGTTTCCTCGAGCGCACCCGCCGATCGTCGCCGGCCGAGAGCGAGCCAGCGCCCGCCGGCCCATCCATCCGCGCGTCTCACTGCCATTGCAGCGGGA